>CAJVPJ010000442.1:0-24981 GCA_910592205.1 Paraglomus occultum | reverse complement strand
TCGTTACATGCGCGCGAACTTGATGTATAATTTGCAAAATTTTGTGTTACTCACTCATTTATTGGAGGGCACTGTACTTATGTGGACTGAGACAATAACTTGTTGATCGGAATGGGTCAAGCAAACGTTTTGTGCTCACTTGTAACTGTAATAAACAATAGCGTCAACGTTACAATAATTTAGCTTTACTTTCTTTGTTATTCCGTGTTTGTGTTGTAGTGGTTTTATTCTCCAAGTTAAACGCGTCTGCACTTTTTAGTAGATCTTTTGCTTCTCATTCCTTGCACTCATTATAATGTAAGCTGTTCTAAAAATTTTGGCATGTAACTATCTTTGGACTCGTGAATTATATTTTAACAATCCAACGTGCTATCGTTTTCGAGACCTGCAATAAATCGCGCGGTAGACCGATTTGTAACTCGTTTCGGCCGGTATAAGTGAAAGCGATGAATAATTCGGTTGGCATTTCTACCAAAACTTGTTGATTCTATCAAATTTATTCGACAAATTATTTTTACTATATAAGATATAACAACAATTGGTTGAATATTGCTTTGTCGTCGTTATAATGTAAGTTCTCGACATAATATTATTCGCGATAAGCAACCATTTGGGTCGGAATCGCAGTTACCAAAGGTTTGATTGTTTACAAAGTACCAAGTTTTTTGAAATTCAGAGCCCAATCAACAAGGACAATCTGAGATTATAAAACACGTGATTTTCATGGATAAAAGACTTGATAAATATTTCTGGAATTGGTGATCTAAAAACCTGGAACATTATTATAGTTTCTTTACCAGATTGTGTAGATTGTGGGAGATATATCTTAATCAATTTTCTCGAAAAAAGGTTTTCAGTTCAGAATTTTTTTATGCAACCTTTGATTACGCTTTACTGTATCCAAGGACGAAAATGAATTAAACTTGTTTCAATATTACATTATCATTTCAATTAGGTGATGAGGTCATGTTAATATGTGCCATCAAAATTCCAAATTTAAATATGAAATTATTATTTATTACAACAAAATAATCCAAGTTTTTGATACTTTATTTATTCCTCATATTCAGGAGCGCCAATTTGACATGTCGTTTGTTGCGTATCACAAACTCCAGCGTCAGGAATATCAGGTTTCGTCCCGACAGCAGCTACACACGCATCGTGCTGAAGAGCACATTGCTTCTTGTGTGCAAGAAATTCGCTTCCAAAGGCAAATTGACCAACAAAGAAAGTTCTGCCATCTTGCCTAATAAATGGCATTTGAATACCCCCGAGAGGATGATCACGTGCTTCGTTTGTTCGTGGGGATTCAGGAGGTCCCCGTGCGGCATTTGCAAGAAGAGCCATACTTAGAGCCGTTATAAAAATTGCAGAAATCTTCATACTCGAATATTCGGCTTTGGATAAGGGAAAAGGTCGGGTTGATGTGATGGTGGTGATTGAAGATTGATAAACAACTGAATCGTTTGATTGCAGAACTTTTTGGTTGTAAATTCTAGTCAGTCTATGGTATATTTATATCTTCACATAACCCATTTGCGTTGTTTCATTTTAAGCTAATTAATTAATCTATTACTATTGATCTTCAAACAGGATGTGGATCCGATGGCAATCAATAGTCGGTAATAATCTCACACAACGGTATGGTCGCGCAAGGTTTGTTACTAACTACTTTTATATCAAAGCGTCATAATAACCATATTATTTGCGTAACACGACAGCGGAGGCTTTCGGCACTCGTGCAGGAAGGCTCCTGGCGTGGCACTGGTTAAAGCGCTGTGCTTACTGTAGTTGTCGTTCTCCGTCATCACTTTTGCCCGATCGCAAACCCTGAATTTAAGACAATAGTTCATATTGTTACCCCCGGGTAATTTTATATTTCAAATTTCGGGCATTTCATCGATGCGCAAAACTATTACGATCTTTTTAGTTAAACCACAGTGTTTATTTCAGCAAAAAGTCCGTATGAGCTAGGTTCGATCGTGTGAATGTATGACATGTTTTCAATATTAAAGATGTTTTATGTTGTAAACTACGAATACGTTTGCTGACGTCATGATACTTCTGTCATGTCGGAGAACAACTAGCTTTAGGAAGTTCGAAATAAATTTTCGGTGGTATTACCATTATCCCCATCCATAATTGAACACTGATTTGTTCGATAATATGATTCCGCTTATTAAGGAAAAAGTAAATATTTAATTAATACTTGCCTGTTTTTTCTCATTAAAACAACAAGCGGTGGTTTGTCGGATATTATCAACAAAGTATTAAGCGAAAATAAAAGGCAAAATTACGACCTTCCGTATTATATAAACCGAATATAATATGGTACAAAACACGCTACATACACCCGCAAATTAATTGATGAATAAAGAGTCTCCAAATTCAATAGTTTCTTGTTATGAAAAATAGATTATTATAACACAAACTGCATAATGTGAACGCGATGGCCCAGCATGAGGCTTTCCTCATTATTACTCCATTATGGACTGTGACCACCGATTATACGCATACGAGTCACCTCTAAACAAATATTCACTAATAATAATAATTTCTCGTATTCTTACTAATATTCGGAGAAGCCTGATCCAACGAATGTAGATTATTGATATGTCGCTTGGCATTGTATCGAATTCTCTTGGTTCAGCAATTAAGGTATTAACTCTTTACTAAGCGTTGAGGTAACCTAGATGCAACAGAATAACATAACTTGGTGATGATGACAATGTGCGTTGTAATTGAGTTGCTTCTTTGACAGGTAAACTTCAGCAAACGTTGAGTCGTTTCGTTGCATCCAACCATATCGTAGACATAAATTCGTCTCGGTACCATGATCGTAATTCGCCACTCTAAATGTCAAGAAAGTTATCAAGTGTTTTGCCTACAAAGAACACATAGTGAAGCCATTATGTTACGAGCTGACGGAAAGACTCGTCTTATTTTGAATAATATTAACACAACATATTTAACTTTCGTTTCTTTGTCGATTCTCAGCGAATAGTTTCGCGCTATCTATCATAGCTCAATTGCCTTTAACGAACGTATCGCTCCGTTGTACAAACATGATACGTTTCTTTTCCCGCAATAGACTGTTCGAGATATTCTCATCTTGAGAGCTTTAATGACAATTTAATATTGCATTTATTATTCTTTGTTCGAACGTATATAATATCTTGGTGAACGATTTGATGGTTTAGTCAGAGACTTCCGGAACATCATCTTTATGACGCACGGTCTATTCTAATTTTGTAAAAAAAACAACAACAGGTGGCTTGTTCATCTGGCAAACACCGAACTGTATTGAATATAGTTTTATTGTGTCGAGCCATGACTTAAGACATACATATCTCATCTAAAGAGCTTGTTTCGCTAAGCCTCCTAAACGTATCAAATACGTAATGTGCATCTTTCCAGCCAAAATCATGATCATACCTCCTACTAATAAGCTCACCATTTTCGTCTTTAACTTCCGTTTTGACGACCAGAGCAGACTGATATGAAGGTGGTACGTTCGCTATATAATAAACAACGAGTTTCCATTTAATTCCCTGAATACATCTACATTCAACCAAATCTTTTGAAATTTATCAGTACTGATGATATTGGCCAGCATTACTGCAGATATACAAAGTTTTCGCACGGTGCTCGTCTGCACTCCCGTTATCTTAATATCCTTCACTAAATTCTTCATATTGTACGGATTGTCTAGCTCAGTATTATCTAACGGCCCCGTATACAAACTTGATTTCAAAGTTAGGGATTAGTTTCTTGTATTTCCAAATCTTCATAATCTCCTTTCATTGCTATCAAGAACCGATTTCACATGTATCCCAGCCATGAGAAAACATACATTTCTTCGTTCCCAATGTATATTGGACGGGACATGAGCCCGAGTTTTATTAATATAGTACCGCAGCCGTTCTACGTATTAGGAAAAACAGGTTCTACAAACCCATCCTCTATTTCTGTCACCTTGCAACTTTTGTAATTAGTTTGACCCAGTTAATAAAATCCGTGATGTTTAGTACGCGTTCGTCGTCATTCAGTAAACGAACAATATCCATGAGTATCGATGGAATGTTGCTTGTTTCTCAGTCTTCTGTGGTCGTTGTACTGATGAATATTCGTTTCTGAAAGGATGAGACCAAACTTGTCTGCATCATTTATAAACAAGAATGTAGATAAACCAAAATAATTTATTGTTATCATGTCGAGCCAAAAGTGCGGACGCTTTATTTCATACATTCCGTGAACGTTTCCAAATGCAAAACGGACAAACAAGGTACATAGTGAACTCTGTTAAACCGAAGTGTGATCGGGAGAAATGTTAAGAAATTCGGTTTATCGGGGTAAATTTAATATAATGTTTGAGAACTTACCTTTGATTTAGCGAGGTTTTGCTTAGACTGTATGAAAATTTAGGCTACTCTACTGTACGGTTCAGCATACTAAAGAAGACTCTATCATCACGTCCAAACACCAGAGGGTTCTATAGATAATTTTGTAAGAGCGTTGTGAGTGAATTATGCGTGTACGTAAATGAAGACAGGCAAAAACTTTTAATTTTTACCGAGTAACTTGGAAGAAAGCTGCATATAAGCTGTAGTCGCGTTAATAACATTTTGTGCCCTCTTAATCCTGGTCTGGACTTGCTTCTCTCCTACGTCGATGGCTTTGGCGATACGATCGATGGACAATGGTTTCGTAATAATTTACGGTGACTGAACCAACGACAGTTACAGTGTCGGTCGCGGTCCTAATTCGAAGACACGAATGAAAAAACGGTTTAAATTCCCTGCGCATAGTTATAGTAAAGCCCAATTATCTGTAAATTTTAGCTCAAGTTCGAATGTTGTCAGCGAATTTTCCAAATATTAAATGTTTCATCTCTAGACCATACGCAATTTTTGCTACAAAAAATTAAACTTCATATCTCGACACTTTTTTCAATCAAAGTTGTGACATAGATTTTGCCGCATTATCAGAATGTGTTTATACAATTGTTGATACTGTGCGATTTGTACTACGTGTGAACGACTATATCATGCGCGTTAATTATTGATTATAGTTATTCGATTCGGACTAATATTCAATAAACGTATGGAGCACAAATTTGACAGGCAAAACGATGCTCTAAATAAGTAACACGCAATTAGATTTGTTTTTCAATCTCTCCAGCAATCTTCTTTTTCAAGTCCCCTGCAGCTTCCTTTAATTCTTTTAACGTATTTTCCTTCCCCAGATTTTTGAAAGTAACTATTAACTCAATTTTTTAAATTTTCCTTAAACTCCTTCAGTGTTTCCTCTTTCTTAATTGTTTTTCAGCTCTCGTCTAATTTCGTCAACTGTTGCTCCAAAACTTGATGTGAAGATGTGCTGCGTAATGTGATATACTAAATTTGAGTAACACACATCGTTTAACGATCATAACGCCGAAAATCATTTCACCGACGTAAGATTTCACCGACAATCATTTCACCGACAATCATTTCACCGAAAATCATTTCGCCGACAACACTGCCAAAAAAGGATAATTTCGAAATAATGTTGGTGAATATGTCGGTGAAATGATTGTCGGTGAAATGATTGTCGACGAAATGATTGTCGGTGAAATATTACGTCGGTGAAATAATTTTCGGTGAAATGATACGGACCCGTTTAACATATAACGAGATTAACATAATAAAAAATGTAAGCAGAAAATCCATCATAACGTTTTGTTTAAATGCTTGACCTTTACGTGTGTCCAGTTTTAAGAAAAAATTTAAGCAAGTTTATCAAGTTAACTAGTTTAGACAAAAACTTTGCAGTAGGGAAAGCTGCTTTTTAAAAACCTTTACAAAACATAACACAAACAAAAATTAATATATTAAACATATAATGACAGTTGTTAACCATGCATGCCATGCTTTGTTGTCATTATAAAGTTAAGTTCTCGATATAGTGTCATTTATAATATGTATTGGTTTGATTATGTTGATTTCTTGCCATACCCCACCAAATGTCCCATCACCGAATGCCAAATTTTTAATCCGTCGCTGGAATTTAGTATTAGGGTTCAGGAGAAGTTTTTTACTTCCTGAGATTATAAATCTAACACTTTGGCATACGGAAAACGTAATTCACATGATAATATTACTGGAATTGGTGAGCATATTGGTCTAAAGAATCTGGAACAATATTTTATTGGAAGAAAGGTTTCCGTTTCAAAACTTTTCTATGCAACATTGTTATCGATAATATTGGGGCGGTTTACTTACATCCAAGGATTAAACTTGTTCCAATATTACAATATCAGGATCAATTTCAAATTAGATGATGAGGTCATGTTTATATTACATACTTTTTATTTTTCCGCCTATCATAGTAATCTAAATTTTAATTCATATACAGGGGGACCCAGTTCACAAGTTGTTTGTTGCGTATCACAAACTCCAGCGTTGGGAATATCAGGTTTCGTCCCGCAGCAGCTACACACGCATCGTGCTGAACAGCACATTGCTTCTGGTGTGCAATAAATTCGCTTGGAAAGGGAGAATTGACCAGCAAAGAAAGTTCTGCCATCTCGCCTAATAAATGGCCCCCCGAAAGAATGATCACGTGTTTCATTTCTTGGTGGGGGTGCATTCGGGGGTCCCCGTGCGGCATTTGCAAGAAGAGCCATACTTAGAGCCGTTATAAAATTGCAGAAATCTTCATACTCGAATATTCGGCTTTGGATAAGTAAAAGGGGGCGGGTTAATGTGATGATGGTGATTGAAGACTGACAAACAACTGAATCGTTTGGTTGCAGAACTTTTTGTTGTAAATTCTGATCAGTCCATGGTATATTTATATGTTCTCATAGCTCATTTGTGTTGTTTCATTTAAGCGCAATGTCAGCGATAATTAATCTATTGATCCGATGGGTAATCGACACGCTTGCATGTTGGTAATAATTCACACGTCGATATAGTCGCGCAAGGTTTCTTTTATATCGAAGCATCATAATAACCGTAGTAGTGTACTCCTGTCGCCGCCAACCGAAAATTTAAGATTATTTGATGTAATATGCGTAACACGACAGCGGAGTTTAAAGCGCTGTACTTACGGCCCCGTTATTACTTTTACCCGATCGCAGATCCTGAATTTAAGGCAATAGTTCATATTTTTACCCCGGTGATTTATTATGTCTCGAATTGCGGGCGTTTCTTCGATGCGCAAAAATATTATAATTTTTTTAGTTAAACCACAGTGTTTATTTCAACAAAAAGTCTATATGAGATAGGTTCGATCTGGGGGGTCAACAGTGTGAAATGTATGACAACATCTTGTCAATATTAAAGATGTTTTATGTTGCAGGCTACACAATACATACATGTTAGCCCCGGAGCATTTAAAAATCTCTTCTTGTAGACTTGGAGCGGGAGATAATCGCATTGTATATACAACTAAAAACATCGTACGACAGTGTTACCAGTTATATTTCTCCGTATACAGACGTGGTATACTAGTCTTGTTGATACGAGTTGGTAATAATTTCGAGTCGACGAGAAACATTGAAAATTTTTTTCTTGCCTTGAAAAATGCCAAAACTTGTATTTTCTGGGATATGTATAAGTATATTTTGACAAGTTCGTCCCGTCTAGGAACCACGTTATGTTGAATTTTACCTTTGGATTACACGTACATCCATGACGAAGCAACTTCTATTGCTACATTCTGATTTCGTCGAAATAATTTCTTCAGGGGACAAATAAACGGTTATGGGTCATTATTAGTTGCTGATTTACGACTATTATTAGACTTCTGACAATATTATGACCGCAAGTACTGATTCGGATTTTTCCCGAGTGCGTCGCCGATTGTTTTTGCGAGCAAATCTTTAATCTATTTTCACAACAAGCGATGATTTGTCAGATATCATTAACGCGCTCGGGCGAGGTCATTTGTCTCTTTCTTATTATAAAAATGAGTGAACCAATCATCAATTCAATATAAATAGATCATATATAATACAAAACTGTATAATGATCTCAAAGTCGAGAGCAGTGTACGCGCAGCGACGAATATTCGTAATCGTTGCCGTAGTGCTCAAATTGGACTTTTAGCGAGCATCTCGTTGTGAACAAAAAGTTCCTCGTGACAGTTATAGTATAATAATGAAATTTAAGCGATTAAGCGGTAATTCGACTGCGCTCTTCCATTTCATGCTGAACTTACCAATGTACAGTCTACGCAAAACGAAAGAAACAACTTAAATATTGAGCAGGGAAATTGTTATTGGCAAGACGAAATGTGCGGATCGTCTGCAAATTTTGAGGGCGAAGAAATTGCATGATCAATATTATCAAAAAAAAACCAGTCCAAGCTCGAACTGAACTCTCCATTGTCATAAGCGCAGTGTCACTCCAAAAAAATATTGTCTTTTAATTCGCTGCAACTGAGCAAGTAAGGGGAAATGTGTCGCACAAGTGTGCCGAAATTTCCATTATTCCATACCGGGCTCTAAGACAGGTTGATAAATATCCCGTGCTGTAAATGACACTTTCAAAACTCCACGTTCAGAAATGGATGTCTTTTTTTTTTTCATCAAAACTGGTTACAATCGTAAGGATGCAATCACAAAATTTTCGGCTAGCACGAATTCAAAGATGATGGAATACGTTAATGTAATATAATTGATTTAAATGTTTGATAGTCGTTGGAACATTAGGATTAGGGAAAAAAAAGAAAGGAAAAAAAATCGGCAACGGTTTGTGGAACATACAAATGTGATGTGCGATGATGTAATAATATTTTCGCTAGTAAAAAAAAAGCCCGTCCAATTAAAAAGATTTAGAATTTAAAAAAATTTCCTCAAATGTAGGTTAGTGAAAGCCAAGCCAAACGTTTTCGAATAAAAGTATAAACGGTCTTGTTTAGTATTGCTTTGTGAAGCGGGTTATACTTTTATTAAGAACCAGTAAGTACGCACATACCTATCATATATACTCAAATGACATATACAGTTAGCACTTATGAAACCTAATTTACATTAACATCGAATCTGTATTGTTAATCATATTGTTTGTAGTTTAAAGTAGATGTTATATAGAACAAAGATCACATGCAGTGCGACATGTCGCTTTTCACAGCCAAATTTACTCGATTCCCCGTAACTACTCGATACTTTGCTAATGCTGTGTTACGTAAATCCGCATCGTCCCATTCGCCTCACACCCCCCCCAAAAAACAAAAGCGTTATTCCTGTTCACTTGCTCTTTTCACAACCGTAATAATCTACGCTTCGTTCTTTTATTATAATCAGAGTTACTCTACTCGCAGCAGAACGTAGAAAAGTTCATTCGAACGCAGTCTTGTCCAATCGCCTACACTTGTTTCCCACTACAACGTACAACCACAGACCATAGATGGCTCCAACAACCGCATCTAACCCACCTCCGTTCTCAATTAACGGATTGAGAGCTAAAAAGAAGAACGAGCTGATTGGTAAGTATAAAACCTTACCGTAAACATGTCTTGAGAGCAGGCAAACAACGAAAACAAGTACTAGACGTAATAATAATAAACGTTAAACCTTACATCTACAGATATTGCTTCCTCCTTGGGTTTGGACACATCCGGTTTGAAATCTGACTTGGAGAGCAGGATCAAGTGAGTTGGCGGGAGGGGTTGAATGAGGGAGGGGCTGTGCTTTATATACTTTTGTTTTAACTCAGTCATAAGAGTAATTAATTGCCCAGCATAATTCATTAGAACACTGGATATCATTTTAAATTATTAAAAGGAACCTTTATACATTTATTAACATTACGTCACTTAATTAATCAGGTTATACTATAATCAACAGACCATCAATCACGCAACGGAAGACGCTTCGCCGGCAACTCGTCGGTCTGGTCGCACCTTTTCTTCCCAAACACACCAGGAAGCGGTGAATGGAAACAGGTAGGAAGGAAGAGACGTGTAGTGATACTTGGTTCAAGGAAGTTTTTTACAGAACCGTAATTTGTCGCAATGTGCCGTAATTTGTCGTAATTTAGTGTAACTTGTTGTAATTTGTTGTAATTTGTCATAATTTGTCGTAATTTAGTGTAATTTGTCGTAATTTGGTGTAATTTGTCGTAATTTGTCATAATTTTTGTAATTTGGCATGATTTGTCGTAATTTATTCATAGCAACACTTGGCTTGACAATTCATTTACTAAACTTGTACTCTTTTTTTGTCTTGTTTTTTCCAAAGAACTGAAGGTCTCCAGACATCCATTAATGAGAAGCAGGTAATTGCCTAATGAATTGTAACCATGTTCATCACAAAAGCAAGTGAATTGGTCGTTTTCCTTACTTGAATCTAAACCAACATTAATACAGGAAATTCAAGATGTTCCGAGAGAAACAACTCCATATCCCCCACAACCATCAGTAGTAGAAAATTCACAATTGACGCCAATTCCTAGGGATACAGAAACACAACCCGAGCCGACAAAAGTATCACCATTGGAATTGCTAAAAAGTTACCTAAATGTGAATTCACCTCGACGTATTGCTGACAATATGCGGCAGGTTCGTTGATTTACTTAAGGGGCATGAATGTGTGAAAAAGTGAATGGGAGAAATGAAGGGTCGTGAGGGTATGATATGGCATGAAAAACGGGAGATTACGTGTAAACACGATGTTGAGAAATAATTAAATTAACTAATATTTTTCTTTTTTTTTAAATAGAAAGTAACAGATGCCCAGTCGTTAGTTAAAGTCTTTTTGGCTACAGAAATATTGATATTTTTATATTCTGCGATTGAGTGGAAATCAGATGTAAGTATACAATTCGTTTATCAATGTAACTCTATGATTTACGTATCTGTAAAAACCGACTAATTTTTTGTTGCACCAAAGGCCATCTTAGATCCAACTTCTGACGATTCTTATTATCCCGGTCCCGACCTCTCAGTTCTTATTGACTGGCACCAGTTCTGGCGTCCGCTTTTAAACTTTTTTGCTTTCCTAGTCGTTGTCCCGTATTTGCTTTCTTATATCTTCAATTTCGAACCGTCTCGGCTATCATACAGTCCATTCGCGTTTGCAGTGGCACAGGGCGCGATGTTGGCTGTTTCCTCGGGGAATCTTGATTGGAGTGAAGATGTTCGTCAATACATACCTGATGTTGTTGTTTATGTGGGCGCCACAGTCGTGGGTTTGTTTGCTTTTTACGAGAGCATGCTGTTTACCAAGATGAAGGCGTAAAAAAAAGGATGGAGAGTTTCTTTTTTGGTGGAAATAGACGTGGTGATTGAAAAAGAAGGATAGAATGATTAATTTTATGATCAAATTTTTAGAGATGAATGTGTTGTTTTCATACGTGATCAGTGTGTAATCGATGCATTTTGTTTTTTTATCGAATTTTTTTTTTTTTTTCATATGCTATGTAAATTTGTTATTTTAGTTATCCAAATATATATTATGTACTCGGATCGCGGGATCGGTTTTTTGCCTGAATTCTCTGCGGTTCTGTGTACTACGAAATATTATTATTATTATTATTATCATTTATCATCATTATTGTTATTATTATATCATTACATGTTTATTACAATGGTTTCCATTGTTGCTGTTCTTTTTTTTTCGGTTGTAAATAAAACAGGAACGAAATATCGTTAGATAGATACTCTTAAATCGAACCACGACTTGGTCGTTTACCTGTGGAGCTAAAACAATCATTCGCAACGAATTTGGATGTCACCTGCCCCGAGAAGTCAATATGCCAAAAGACAAAAGGGGGATTATTTCGCGTATTATATTTATAACCGGGTTGACTACATAGTGAAAGACCAAACACTCGCTGTAATCATTGCTACCGCTAAAAAAAATACATGCTTTATTCTTATGCGAATATTATTTACTTGTTTCAAAAACTACTTGCTCTACTATAAAAATTTAAAGGTGTATTTCAATGCAGGTAAACATGTAAGCTATCTAAAATCGTGTTATATTGATAATTTGTCATCTGAAATTATCAAATTATAAGCAAGATTGGGCTAGCAGTAAAGAGGTACATACCTATACTTTGATTTGCATTTAAATTTTCAAGTTTTAAAAATCATGCGAGTGTTGCGTAAATTGACGCGCATTTACTACGTGTGGCAATAAATATTCCAAATGCAAGGGACAAAATTAACACGTTTCCAAATTTGAAAAACTTGACTGTTTACGTCTGTCCGTAGTATAAAGGCACGAGATTTGTTAACCATAAACACACACCATTGAAAACTGGATTTATCTTAAAATCATCCACATAGTGCGTACATTTTAGAAAGTTCCTTGTATTTCCCCAAAATATTACATCATTACACACTCTCTCAATTGTGTTGACGCAAATGCTATTTTTTATTGTTTATTTTAAAAAGTAAGACAATTTGCTTGTTTGGTCCAATTAATGATTAGCTTTGTATAAGAAAAAGCCTCATTCAAAACCAGTTAATACATAACGAAAACATAACAATAGCTTATTGTTATGTGTAACAATTGCACCCCTGACGTCCTTTTGTGGTATGATATATCGATATGACATTATTACTATTACTATGCTATGTTCATTTACCCCATGTTATATAGTTGAGTTATAGATGCAGGTGCATATTTGATAAACCAACAGGAACAATAAAGCGTTATTGATAAATTTCATCTGATTTACTCGAATGTGTCGTTTCAATTGTGTATCAACAACATAAACAGTAATGCGGTAACGATGCAGTGCAACTATCGACTATGAAAGTAATTCCGAGCAATTAACCTTGTCATCGGCGATTCAATATTCAACTATCGAAATAATCTCAGAATGACTCGGTTTAAAAAAAAACACAAGCAAAGCCATTAATATTAAAACCATTACCCAAATATTCAGTAAATAGGCAACAAACATTCAATATCGTAATAATCGCCTCCTCCCCCCCTCCGCCATTCACCATCACCTCACCTATACTCCTCACCACTCCTCACTCAAAGATCGACACATGCCTAACTCATTTTATCAATACATTTCCCTTCAGACGTTCATCATTCTTTTACAGCCCCCCCATCACCATTGATGCTCTTGCTCATCTACTTGTACTTTTTGCTCAACAAAACACTGGTTTTTTATTCCCCCGTTTTATTATTATCATCCCATCCTTATAAAACGGGTTATAAACAGTTCTCAAACATAGTTTTTTTTCGAAACCATTCCACAACTATCTGAAACGGAAACGACTCCACGTGCAAGCCGGAACAATACGTCAGCCGTCCTCCCATATTGGGTCAGACCATTGCACGAGTATGATGGTTATTGTATGTAACATATTTATCGCATTCAATTGAGTAAGTAACTGTTTATTAGGACTCCCAATGTGTGCTGTAGTCGTTGCGAAGATCTCTATCGAATACACAAGTTGCCTTTGGAAGAATCCCTGACGTAAACTACGGGATCGCTATAAGACCTTCTTTTTTTTGTGTGCACTACCGTTTTTTTCTTCTTCCCCTTTTTTTTTTTTTCAACAACGCAACTCTCTCCATCATAAATCAAAAAACTGTTTACATTTATAATTGCCTAATATCGTTACTATCTCAGAGAAGACCAGTTTCTAAAAAGTAACTATAAAAAAACTCATTATTCCCACATAATTTACCGAGAACTTTGTAGGAACATACTCTTCCTGTTGGAAAATACACATCAACCCTCTTTAAATAAGGGGCCGCTAAAGACGACAGATTTTGTAAAGTCTCGGTTTGCTTTTTTTTTCTTTAAAGACTCTATCAACGGGGAATTGGTTTATCTCATTCAGTTGGTCATAAAGTATACCGACAGTAATAATCAATTACTTGGAGAATTGAATACAACGCTAAAATGGCAAACTCTTACACAACGCGAGTTTTCCCACAACCCGATATTCGCTCACCTCACGCACAGCCAGCAGGGTCGAATTCTTCATTTAACACTTCTATTGCCTCTTCAGTCCTACATACTCCAACTTCCTCTTCGCTGACTTCAACTTCGCACCTCCCGCCTACTGCTACTCCTCCTCACCTCTCTTCTTCACCTTCGTCCTCACCCTCCCTATCCACGCCTTCCTCTTCTCCTACTCTGTCTTCCTCTCATACGAAATTATCGTCTCCATCCGATCACATTTACAAACCTGCATTATCGGTTTCTGCGCAATCACAATCTACCTTCTTAGCATACGATAATTCTGTGTTTGATATAAACACTCTAGTCGATGCAGCATTATCACAAGCAAAACTTGATCCCGAGGTAGTTGCTGCAGCCGCACAGCTTTGTCGATTGGCTAACGGACGATGGGAGCCTTCTTCATCATTGTATTTTGGCGGCAGTAGTAGTAGTAGTAGTGGTGGTGGTGGTGGTGGAGGAGGAGGAGGGCCGAATGGGATGACTGGTGTCAATAATTTCAACAGTATCAACAGTGTCAATAATAGTAATAATAATAGCAACTTTGGCGGACTAAATTCAGGAGCAAGCGGAAATACTTTTACTATTGAAAGGAATTCTAAACCAAATAGTAAAAGTCCATCTGTAATGGCCTTGTCAAATCTTTTACTTCCGGATGAGTCTAGTCAAAGCGTATATGACTATGCATAAAGTTTTATATCAAGGTAAGCTTGTTCTTTTTTTTTTTTTTTTAAAAAAGCAGTTCGTATTGGAATAACAATGTTTTTTTGGAGAGATGAGAGGGAGGGCAATCGCAAAAGTTGATATTGGAATCTTGAAACCGACTAGAAATGCTAAACCACACAAAATTGCATTTTTTGGGCTCTTTTTTTCTTTTCTTTTTTAATGCTATTCAGCGGAACAGAATGAAAGATTTTATTTTCGTTTTCTCCCCTCCACTTAGAAATAAGAAGAAAGACAAAAAAAGAAAATGCAGATGTAAAAAAAAAATCCCTTAATTGTGGATTGTGAAATGAAGATTTCCAAAGGCTTTTGAATATTTTCTTTCGCCAGTCTTTTGCATCCTTAACTCTCACCGATTAACAAGTCGCATCAGGTTCGATAGCGCGTATTAGTGATGTCCTATTTCAAAGAATTCAGTGATAAAATCAGAGAATGTCTCTGAGAAATTCGTGTGCGTTTTATATCTTTTTTTTTTCTTTTCTTCTTTGATCATATAATACAAAAAAACGTCTTATTCTTTTGTACTGGAATGGATTGTTGTTTTAGTAAATAGATTCCGCAGACTTGGACATGTTCAAACATAGGAACTTTTTCTTCCAAAGAATTTTCGATCTAGATTTGCATTGCAGACAGTTCTTGTTCTACCCAAACGTTCAGTAAGTCAATTCATTATTAGAGGGGAGTGTATATGTTTCGTAATATCCCCACCAACCATTTGTGTGACGTAGCGTATTGATTAAAAGTAATCGTGTGCTTCGTACGGGAAGGGGGGGGTATTAGTATGTGTGGGGAAGGGAGGTGAGGGGGGGGAGGTGAGGGGATGAGGGGAACAGTCATTGTTTAGGAATGTGAGCCGCTATGCGTGGTGCTACAATGTCTGTACCATGCCATCATAATACGAGCCATTTCAATCAATATTCGTGTGACTTTATACGGTTATACCAGAACTTCGAAATCTTGCTGCAAGTGTGTTTAACTGTTACTTCTGCCAGTACATAATATAGTCGCATGTACCACCGCATACTCTGTGTTGACCGAATGATAGTTCAATAATGGTTATGTAATGGCGCATACATACTTTTTGATCGACTACGCATAAGTCAGTCACGATGATGTTGATGTATTAAGAGTCATTACGCGGGTTTTCAGCTACACGTCCCCTCACCCAAGTACGGTCATCGTTGAAAAAAAAAAAGTCATTTCTTTGCCAATGCAATAAACGGGTCATCATTACAATTGCTTGTTTGTACTTTTAATAGTTTATTACGGGGGGTCTTTTTGGTTGAATCTGTTAATCGACTATACAGGGAAAAACCCTTGTTTTCTCGGGTAAATTACCGCCATTGTGAAGGAAAGACGGTTGAACAGGTTAACGCGTAGGATTGGCTTTGCGATTTAAGTGTCACGTTTGGCAGGGTAATAACTGTTGGTTTAATTGTTGACCCGATTTAATCTGATGAAGGCAACGTGGCTGTCGATACCATTCTATTAACCGTTACTGTATATGTACATTAATCCAATTTTCAGCCGTTGAATTGTAAATTACCAATCAAACAAACGGGCTTGTAAAAGTTTACCACCGACTGATTAAGTGAATGCTGGTATATTATTATTGTAATTGTTATTATTGTTGATGTTGTTGATGTCGTCGTCGTCGTTGTTGATGATGATGATGTTGTTGTCGTCGTTGTTGTTGATGATGATGTTGTTGTTGTTGTCGTCGTCGTCGCTAGTCGTTATTATTACTTGTATTATTGTTATTATTGAATTACTATTATTATTGCGTGATAGAATTACTATTATTATTGCGAAATGACACCTTTGTGCTACAAATTCATTTGTAAAGTCTTTATTCTACTGCGCCAGTTTGTCAATGGCAATAATCTAACAATTTGCCAATGCGTTTTTTCATAGTGGATAAATATAGCAAACCATTTCCTTGTATAGTAACAATTCCTAATTTATTTTTAATTTGGGAATATTAGAAATAATAAAGAGCGTTATCTGCCACTTTTTGTCAACATCACGTCTTCTACAGCATGCCATTGTTTGAATGTATATCGCTTATGGGTCAATGTCTTTACTTTGGCGTAAAGATTTATTCAGACGCCTTCCAATGGCTCGACAATCGCTGGCAAGGACGTTTACATTTGGTGAAAACCGTTAACCAATCATTGGTGAACAAATATGCTGTGAACGCTCATTGACAATTTGTTTATTATGCCTACCTTGTTAACAAGTTTTGTATTTGTATCAGGCTTTGTTTAAAAGACCATAAAGTTGGTGTTTTATTATTTTCTCACATAGGTATTACAACAAGACGGTATGTTGAATGGCTGGTACTAACTAATGCTAATACTAATATAATACTAACAATAACACTGATTATGATAGTAAGTCAAAGAATATTATTATTAGTAAAGGCGATGCACCCCTTCTTTAAATGTCGGAGGAGACCTTGCATAATTTGTTCAGATTAAGTGTAACCAAATGGGAATGATTACTACAAGTGGATTGGTGTTGTGTCTTTTCTCTGAATTTCGTGCATTTTCCTTTTTCAGACGACGCGACCAACAGGAGATCAAAATTTTCCCGTCTATTCCCATTTCTTCTGTCACTCTTTTTAATTTCGCGCGAAAAGAAAAATTATGAGAGCGACAACGCATGTAACGAATATGCAGGAAAGCGTAACAAGGAACAAATATTTGTAATTTTCATATCCATGCATATAACCCGAAGAATATAAATAACCGGAGTTTAAAAAAAAAGACGCATGAATTTGTGTCCTTTTTACAATCCACAATGGCTCAAGAAAGACCTCAAACTCCAACTTCACCCACCAACATTGCCGCTCCGATTCTTTCGCCCACGATAACCCAAACTCCACTTTCCTCGACAAATGCTGACAACTCAACCACCAAAGTAAAATTACTCTCTCTCAACATCTTTCTACAGCCACTGATGACAAACACCCCGTACAAAGCAGACCGTATGAATTATTTCATTACAAATATCCTGCCAAATTATGATATTGTATGTCTTCAAGAGATGTATGGGTTCGGGAGTGGGCGACGACAAAAGTTGATCAATGCTGCAGGGGAGAATGGGTTCGGATATGTGCTAAAGAGCAAGAACAAGTTGACGAGAGGAATGATTGACGGCGGGCTGTTGATATTGAGTAGGTTCCCCATAACAGATTCAGAAGAGATGATTTTCGGTTGTCAGGGAGATCGGTAAGTAACATGGGAAAGCAGCAAAAGAGGGATGGGCAAGGTTGGAGGTGACTTGCAAATCATCCGAACCTAACATTTACATTTACTCGCTGGCCTGGCTGTACCCCTCTAGTTTTGTTCCCAAAGGTTCTCTTTACGCAAAGATAGCCGTAAAGCCTACATGTCCGATTCATCTATTCGTAACACAACTACAATCTTCTTGTGATCCGCATCCCTCATTATCCGATACCAACGTTCGCATACGGTTCCAGCAAGTACATCAGTTGAGACAGTTTGTAGACAGGTGTAAAGCCATATACGAATTCAAGCCAAACGAGATGGTGATGGTTGTTGGCGATCTCAACGTTGATGGCAGAAGGACCGACGAGGATGACGATGGCATGAGTGAAAAGAGTAGGACTTTTTCCAACAAGAAAAGACGACGTAGTAGTAGTAATAATAATAATAATAATAATACCCTTAGCGAGGCAAATGCTAGTCTGGACGATGACAAGAGTGCGATGAGTTATATTCTGGACAGTGACTTTGTTGATAACCAGGAAGATAGCAGAGAATATTTTTTGATGCAGAAAATTCTTTCGGGAAAGGGCATCCCTGCAAACTATGCTAATCCACGGTTCTCTATTGCTGGGCTTCGATATTCTTCTTCCGCTCAATTCTCTATCCGTGACGTTCTGAAAGAAACCTATTCCGAACATCCTATCACGTATGCCGGCCTGGCTAACAAAAATGGTTCTCCTCAATCACGAGAAAGTGTATTAAAAGCCAAACAGCGACTGGGAAAACAGTGTAGTCTGGATTATATTTTTGTATTGGAAAGTCGGGACGAGGCGGAAAAAGAGGAGGATGATACAGTAGAGATTGATATAAAGAATACAAAAGTTGAGGAATTTTCGACTGATGGGAGTTTTGAATTTTCTCAGATTTCTGGCAAGTGTTGGAGCGGTTTTCCCGCAAGTGTGTTTTAAATTAATTATTAACCAATGCTAATGATTTCCTTTTCTTTTTCACAGACCACTATGGAATCAGCACAGTATTGGTCGTTCCCTAGTAATTTGGATTATTGTGAATATTGACGTGATGTTATTATTATATAAATAATTAATAAACATTCAAGCCAGATTCCTCGTTAACAATAGACAGTACGCCTTTTTTTTGATTCTGTTTCACTAAAAAGCATGCAAATTCTGGAATTTTTCGGATGCTAATATTAAGTTGAACGATTATCAAATTTTAGGGAAAGTTTGCTTCCAAGAAGAAAAATGAAAGCAAAAATTCCCATATTTACACCATTTTGGTGGTGTGTGACCAAACTTATATGACATGGTAATTTCATACTAGTCTTTATGTTTGAACCCCTGAAATCTCCTGCGCCGATTTGATATTTGGTTCTCTGTTCTCATTCGCTGCACATTCTATACGCAGTCACATCCCAAACCTGCCAAGTTTCATGACTTACCCGCAATGCTTTTGTGCAACATTTATCATTCCCAAGCGGGACGAATAGGAATTTTTATTCATTCAGAATATATACATATATATAATATATATATATATATATAAGCTTTGGCTTACTTTGTGTTGGGTTAAAGTCATCCTTATTATATATCGTTTATAACTATAACAAACAGAGAAAACATACAAGTCATAGTGGCGAATTTAATTTATTTAGTAAGGTTGGTATTCATAGTGTTGTGTCTCTCTCTATTGTATATAGATTCACTAATTCGTAAAGGAAGGGATTTCACGCTTGTCAACATACCAACCATTGCAAATAATGGACAGAGAGTTGCTTCGGGATTTCCCCATTGCGCCAGTTGCGCATCAACTTGGCGTTCCTTGGGTGCTTGGTGTTGACGACATTATTAAGGTTGGCAGCCATTCCGATATATAAAAAGCTAAACTTTGGTCGTCTTTTTCATAGAAACATAAACAAAATGCGCATCTTTGACAGATCCAGAACCATAATAAGTGAGAACCTGGGTAAGTTGCTATCCATATATGTAAAAGCGTTGGTTTCCGTTATAATTCCCCGTCAAGGTCTAACTCATAATCGGATCGTTTATCCTTAATGATACACTTCCCTTTCTTCCTCTCTCACTTTTTTCCTCCCCTCCCTCTGATCCAATGTGCTGAATCCAGAACAAGCGGTTAATAAAGCAGAAGATGATTGGGCGTTGATCGCTAAGATCTGTGATACTGTTAACGCAAATGATTCTGGTGCTAAAGAAGCAGCAAAGTTTGTTAGGAAGAAATTGGTGCGATCGCAAAATACGCCCGCTGTACAAGCGCGGACGATAACGGTATGAAATATGTGACGAAAAAAGAAACAATAAGAAGGGGGGTGAATAAAACTCTAGTTGAACTTTGTGAGAAAATTATTTTGTAGGTTCTCAGATCATTAGCCGACAACTGCGGTGCCAGATTTCATGGTAAGAAAAGAAAATCGCTCGTTACGTTAAACCAAGCTTTCAACTTGTTTTTTGAGACTTACCATACATGTCTGAACCCTTGTCACAGCCGAATTGGCATCGAAAAAGTTTCTGGATAATATCGAACAAGTTGCGACAGCTTCGAACACCGATGCAGCTACAAAGGTTTTACTGATTAATTCGCTTCGCGATTTGGCAGAAAGGTTCAAGAATGAGCCGAGTTTATATCCTATTTCAAATTTGTACGGGAGAATCATGCAAAAGGAAATCACAATTACGGTGTGTATTTATTTGGTCGTAAGATGATACTATTGAAAGTTTATTTTAAGGTGCTAAAGTTTGATTGGTCGCTATCATTCTTGTTTTCTTATTGGATAGGGACGAGTAATTCAGAACAATCCAACATGGAACAATCCAGTAAGCGCCTACTACGTTCACTGAATCGGATAACATTTGCATACCAATTGAGTTTTGCTTAAATTTTTTGTTTGTTCTTTAGATGGCTGCAATGACAGACGATATTGAAGTGGCCAAGAATGCTGCACAAGTGCTCAACCAAACGTTAGCATTTACTGATCCTGAGAGCGAGGATATTACTAAAAACGAGTTGATTCAGGTATCTTTTCACAAGTAGAGCGTATGCTCTATTTTATCAGTTTTCTAAACCTTTACCGGATTTATTTATTTAGGAATTCTATAACAAATGTAAACAAATACATCAAAGACTGGGAAAACACTTGGCCGAAGTTACTGATGAGCAACTTATAAGTAAGTTAAAGTTAATTCAATGTCTTTTCATGCGACACCAATTAATTCACTTCTCCGCTCTTTATACAGACACCTTGATCACTGTGAACCAAGAACTACTAAACTCGTTTAAACTATACGATGATATGGTTGATCGACGGAATGTTGGCTTGGCAAAGGCAGAATCAAAGCAGGTGGGCTGAAAATGAACATTATCGACAGTCGCATAAAAGCCAAGATATAAATGATTAACAAAAAATTTATAGGTCACGCGACCCAATGGCGTGGAACACTTTTACGATATATCCGAGGGGGCTGGTGTAGGTCCAAGGTAAAAATTTCAAAAAGCACGTTTTCGTTGAAGATATGCTTACGCTAGTCCTAGTATGCATTATTAATAATATAAATGAATAATAGTAAACCACTGAAATACGGTAATTCTAATCCATTCGCTGACGATAACGAAGCGATCTATGACCCACAAATTAGCGGGCCAAGTGAGAAAGCATTAGGGTAAGTTTGTTTTTGTTTGTTTGCTTGTTTGTTTTTACCAATGTCATAAACCGCGCGGTACCAAATGTAATATGATAAAATTTCTTCTCTCTATTATCTCGAATTCAGGAAACTCCCGGCTAATAACTCTGAAGATGACCAACCGTCATCATTCACAAATGAACATTCTTCTGGCCTAGCCGTACCATTCTCGCCGGAATACCACACAAGTTCAGCCATGTCTGGACAACGCCGAGAAGATCTTTTGATACAGAATTAGGATTAACGATAGTGAAACTAATAGAGGAAAGAAAGCAAAACTGGGGAAGCAAATGAAAAACGAAAAGGATATAGTGATTTTATAGGTTGCATATGGACAATTGCATATCATAGCTCAGGGGGGGGGGGGGTGTCTGACTTGTGCTGGTAAGGGATTTGAAGAATGCAACCTGTTTACATTTTATCCTTTTGCTTTCTAAATTAACTTTTATTGGACGTTTTTAATAAACCAATTGTATAAGTATTTAAATAGATATTTCTATTGATATTAGTATGTTAAATGCCTCTTGAGTTGATGTCTTTTTCAAGTCTGTTGTTATTTTTGTATGATATAACTTTGAATTAACCAGTTCTGATTTGGGGTTGTTTTTTTTAAATACGAACTTAGATACTAGTTATTCGCTAAACAGGCTTTGTACAGAGGTTCTCGTGTCAAAGGTTTATTTTGGGTTACGATCTTTTGTTTTTACCATAACTGCATACTTTGACCTTTGCTTGGCTGTAGTAAACTAATATCTGGATTTTGTATAATAATAAAACACTTTTTGAAACTTTGGACTCGGTATCAAAAGATAGTTATTATCACAATGGGAACAAGATTTCATTCATGTAGGACATAGTAATAGAATAAGAATTTAACTAGTACTAGGCGATCACGATAAGCGAATTCGGTGGAACCATTATAGTTTGAATTTTTCATATACGGGTAATCTTATATATACATATATATATTTTTATCACATTTTAGGTCTTTTACTGTCAATGTTGCTGAGAGAATAATCCATTTTTAAAACCCAATTATAGTTCTTTACACATGGCCTCAAAATTTCAAACTTGAAAGAGAAAACTATTGCCAAATCATGTGTTAATCATCGAGTCATAGTCATGGCAATTACATACGTAAAATGTGCAGACAATCCATTTATTGTCAATTAGCAATTCAGAGGGGTAGCAAAATCGCATGGCATATAAAAAAGACTAAAATAAAGTTCACCAGATACATTATGGCGGTTCCAGTTGGCAAAAGCAACACTACATCAAAAAGTTCCATTTTCTTTCTCGTCAAAAAATAAAATGGTGGTTTACCTTGGTTGAAAAAACCATTACATTATTATGATCATAATGAGATTTCCTATGGATTCAAGCAAGCAAATTATGTTGTGCAGTATTTACATGCATGCTGTCATGTTATCAATAAGACGTGTATTTAAATGACAGTCTTGGTTTCTTCAGGACGCAGCGACGTTTTGTGTTTAATCCATGAATCTGCTATTGTAGGATTGCGATAATGTATGTCGCGATTTCTTTGCTTCCACCTTCATTATTTCAGTTGCACGATTGCATATTAGATATGTATAGGACTGGATCGTTTTCCGTGCCTGCCCATTGCAAAAATAGCCAGTTTCGAGCATTTGACACGATTCCATACACCATAACTGGAACTTTCCTCAGAATCTTCCAAATCCACGTCTTCTAGCTTGCGCTTCCTTAGGTTCTCTACAGCACTGTGCATTTGTACTATGTTTTGAGCTGCTCCTTTGTCGAAATCCATTTTCTTCGCCTCTGTTACGCATATTATGATGTCATCTAACACGACCGTGTAGTCCACAGAACCAAAGCCAAAGCTCATCTTCAGCTCTAAGCACAAGAAGCGGATTGCTTCTTGTAAATACTTTACAGCATCGTGGTTAAGAAGGGAGAAATGAACTCTCGGCATGTCATTTCGCATCGTTATCGTCATCGACATGATCGTCGGCAAGCTCACGTTGTCTTTAACGTAGTTTCATTTATTCTAGACAAAAGTCGTTCCGGGATTGTCGCATACATCATTTGCACTCCAACTTCACGAGCAAGTCTATAAAACGCCCTTGCCTTCCGCGGGAAATCATTAGAAATTCGGAAGTTTCTGTGTCTTTTGTGATCTATCTTAAGCTTTAACAGGATCTCTCCGGCTAAATATAGTGCTTTGTTCTTTTGAATGTTAGTTACGGCGATACTGTACTCGTTGTATTGAACCTGTAGTGCATCAATGAGCGTCTGGATCGTGAACGGGGCGTTGGAGAATGTCGTCGAGGGCGAGGGAAGGAAATTCTCCTTGTTCAGGACGCTTTTGCAGTTTTCATAACAAGCTAGGAAACGGGAATAGCTACGCATCTGCCTACTACAGTTACTCTCACAGATTTTTCGTTAAATTTGACTTCAACTTGGCTTCCACACAGTCGGTTTTGTTTGGATTTTGATTCGGTGTAAATGGATCAAAGTCTTGGCCAGCAAGTGCAGCAATAAAATCACTGTCCGAGTTTTCATCACCATAGGCTCCCAGTCCAGGATTATAAAACGTGGCATCCTCATAATATGTATCTGGTAAAATTGGTAGCGCGAAAAGAGCAGATCAATGTACTAACGCTAATTGTAATTTTCGGTGACAAATGTAGTTGCTGACCAATTTCCACTTTCATCTCATTTGTTACACCATCTCTCAGGACGAGAATGAAGAATATCATGCGTAAATTCGAGATGCTTTTTTCGAGGCTTCATCAATTTTAATGTTCAAATTGCCATTGCATTTGAATCAAGTTATGGTTTTCTGTCACGTTGCTTTTCAGTTTCTTCAGACTTTTTTGACTTTTTGCTAAAGATCAAACTGGGAGCAATGGTAATAAAAAGTAGTAATGTCTGCATTTGAGGTCATGCATATTTTTTATGAAAACTAAAAATAAAAACAAGTCAATAAAATAAGGGGACGATAGATATGAAGTAAATAAAAGAAAACGACTTGTACTTACATGTAAAAATATCCGTCACAGCCTTCAATATATTTTGCAATGTCGTTTATCATTGTTAGAGTGTCTTCAAATTCTTCCGTTTTAAGCACACATTAAATCGCATTCCTTGAGAATTATTTTCATAAAATTCATTATTCTCGTCTTTCAACACATCTGTTTCAATTCCCTTTTTCCAGTTTTCCGAAGTGGAAATGTAAGCAACCGCACGTGCAGTAGAGAGATGTATGTAATGTATGAATATACGTGGGGGGTTCAAAAAGTTTTGACACAGTGTACATATTTCAGCAACCACTGATCGTCTCAGCTTTATAAATATTTATATTAAAGCTTGAGTCATACTTGATTAAACATAAAAAATTTGACCCAT
>CAJVPJ010000441.1:0-25045 GCA_910592205.1 Paraglomus occultum | reverse complement strand
TGATGGAAAATATCAACAAAGGTCTGCTACACCGTGCGTTTTCGGTATTTCTTTTCAACTCTGAAAACAAGCTCCTACTCCAGCAACGTTCTTTGGACAAAATCACATTTCCCGGTCTCTGGACGAATTCCTGCTGCTCTCATCCACTGAATACTGCCCTTGAATTGGAAGAAACAGAGCAAAAGGGTGTTCGCCATGCTGCACAGAGAAAGTTGCAGCATGAGTTGGGCATCAGACCCGAACAAGTACCCTTAGAAAAGTTTGTCTTTTTGACAAGAATTCATTACTTAGCTCCGTCTGACGGAACATGGGGTGAACATGAAGGTATTGATCAATATGCGGTTAATATTAATGTGCTGAGCATCAAGTTTATGCTCACGCTTACTGCTTTTGCTCCAACTGTTTGTCTTCACTGTGTGCTTTAGTCGATTATATCTTAATAATTCGTACCGATGTTGATTTGGAAATCAACCCTAATGAAGTAAAAGCTATCCAATATCTCTCATTGGATGAACTTAAAGCGAAATTCAAGAATCCAGGCGGTAAATACTGACTTTGTCCACATTACGCGTATGTAAAGAATGGGCTGTTAGCTGATATTGACGTTGCATGTTTGCTTTGATAGATTGGAAGTTTACCCCGTGGTTCAAGTTGATTTCTGAAAACTTACTGTTTACTTGGTGGCAAAACTTGGGTAATTTGGATCAATTTAAAGAAGTAGACATCATCCATAAATTAGGGTCTTAATTTAATCATAGCTAGACTGACTATTAATATGTTGTGTATTCGAAATACTACCACGGATATTTATTATCATATACCCTGTCCGATTTCTCAATCGCAGCCCCGTACTTAATCCGCAGCACCGTGTCTTTTGATTGAGTATTGCTCGTGATGTTAGCTAGTATAAGTCTTCACATGAAAAGATAACCCGAGTTAGTATTTTGTTTCTAATAATAGTTGGCGACATCTTTAGTAATTTATAATGATAATAACTTACGCTTCGGTGTGTACCTTCAAATAAACTGTACAAGAAATCGGCACTCAAGCTATTCTTAACACCTCTCAAAGATTTTATATAAATCAGGAAGGCTGGTAATATGTATCACGTGTCCACTGTCAACAAGTGTCCGCGGTGCCCGAAAGTGGAATTTTAATGCAGGGAAGATCAAATGTTCTATTTGCCATTGATATTTCTCTTTGATAGCAACCATTGGCTCAGTAGTGTTGTTATTCGTTTTTCCTTGTTCTGAGGCTGCAACGAGGTCTTCGGATTCATCCATTACATTAATGGGTTCAGAATCGTTACCACTAGTGTGATCTTCGTCATTATCTGGTGGTTCAGGAGCGTAAAATAAACCAAGTTCATGTGATATAGTTTCCAAACATTCTATTTCTACCTCCCAATTAACCTATAGTGAAAAAGTCTTCAGAATTAAATGTTAACTAAGCAGACGACAGCCTTTATGACTTGTGGAGTACCTCGGTGCCTAATCGTAATAAAAAATTAGGCAACTTATCCATTTTGGGGACGTAATTCTTTAACAGTAGGGGGAGTGTCACCAGGTAACCATCTTCAGTGATTGTTATGCTGAAGTACTCCAAAAGCATTTCTCTCATGGACACCAACTGTTCGGTGATAACCTATACACAACGTTCAAACACATTAACAGCAATCTCAAAAAGAAAACACAACCTGTAATCCTTACATATACCTTTCCGATCTCTTCCTTGGACTTTAGCCTTTTCAATTCGGATTCATGATCTTCAAGAGCAATGTCAACTAACTGAGAGATAGGTGCAGGATTGGACAACCGAATAAAACCAAAATTGGCGAATTCTTGCAGTATCAACTGATAAAACAGCTCTTCGCTAAATAGGTGTGTAAGTAATAAAACAGCATTAAAGTAAAGAAGGTAAAAAATCTTAAACTTACCCTAATGCATTATAATTTACAAGATACAACTTAGTTTTATGTTGAATCAAGGCTAAGGTAAGAGAATCATCAACGCATCCTACCATCGTATGATTCGAGAATAATTCTGTAAGACCTTGATTACATCCAACGATTAGTTTGTAGCTTGCAGGGTTCCCACATTATTTATATTAGTAACACACCTTTATGTTCTTTGCCTATCACCTTTTCCCGAAGAGTTAAAACACTTGTCAATCTGACCTCAATTCTATCCCGTTTTCGCTTCAAACCTAAAGATGGTTTCTTATTAATTATAATATTTGTTGGCTGTTGTGATATCAGGCTGTCCGAGTTGATAATCTGTTGAGTTTTGCCAGATGTTCTCGACGTATCTTGGGGTGTGTAAAAATTGTCAAGCGTACGTGCTCGACTGTCCGTTCTGACTAGATTATATTCCAAAACTTTTCCACCTAAATGATAAATGTCTAATTTACATAACGCTTCCAGACGTTATTAATGTGCGGACTAAAGATGATAGAAGCACATACGAGACTTTGGGTTCTCTTTTTCAGATACATCGTCATTAATCGTAGATGTGCCTGGTAAAAGCGTCTACACCAAAATTAGCTATTATTAGTCGAATGCGGTAATATAGCTCAATACTCTACCTGTGTCAAGAAAGACCTAGACGTATCTGCTCCGGCAAGGCGCTCGTGGATCACATCTCCAATGGCGGCTATAATTTCATCTTCATACAGAAAATGCACCTACATCATCATAATCGTCAATAATGATATGTTGTTCGTTGAATAAACATTCGATTCCTGCTTACCTCTCGCTTTGTCGTATGCACATTAACGTCTATGTTTTGTGGTTTCATTTCTAAGCTTATATAGATAAACGGGTGGGTGCCCTTTGGAAGAAAATTTGCATAGATGCTCTCAATGGTTTTCTTCAACGCTAGACTTTCAACAGCTCTGTCTGATTAAGAAAACTACCAGAGTTAATTATACATTGTGTTCTAATTCGGAGGCAGCAGTTTAG
Organism: Paraglomus occultum; assembly: GCA_910592205.1. Taxonomy (NCBI): domain Eukaryota; kingdom Fungi; phylum Glomeromycota; class Glomeromycetes; order Paraglomerales; family Paraglomeraceae; genus Paraglomus; species Paraglomus occultum. The sequence continues at coordinate 22,086 of CAJVPJ010000441.1, read as the reverse complement.
TATATATAGTACTTACGATTGATAAACAGGAGAAATGCCATTTTTTTTACATTATAGTTTGCATTAGAGACGTAACCCTTGACCTTTAGATCCAAACTTTCCACATCTTTTTTTAACTCTAACAACTCGGAGGCAGTGCTGCTACCATATATTTGACGTATGTTATCTAAAGTCGACGCGTTAGCTAACGTGCTGACATCAGCTATATTAGAACCTTGCTAAAGGGTAATAAATAATAGATGTTGTTTACGTAGTTAAATTTGATGGAAAATAATTAACAACTTGGCTTACCTTTTTGCATGTAAAGCTAATTCCGGCATTGTAGATAGCATATCTATTAACTACATCAAGTATTCTTTTATATTCTTCGCTCGTATTCTTCAACGCCTCTCGACGCGTAGGAGCATTGTAGAATAGGTCTTCTACCTATATAGAAAGCAAATTAATTACGTGTGAAGGTGCTATGGGAGAAGCACTTCATACCGTAATTAGACTGCCAATGTTGCCGGCGCATGGCTTGGGTTCAGCGCTGACACCTGGTTTTGGTGGAACCAGTTTGCTATCTGCGTAATGTGCTCTAAAGATCAATAAAAAAAAAGATAACATCTGCATCAATGAAGTCCAATGATATAATGTAAAGAAATAAACTTCAGTAATAATATGATGTGCTAACCTGTATGCACAACTAGAATCTGCAGTTTTAGTTGTGATAGTAACATGCGCTACATGTGTGATGCTAGCCAATGCTTCGCCTCTAAATCCATACGTACTTATACGGGACAAATCTTCAAAGGTTTCAATTTTACTCGTAGTAAATCGTTCACAAACAATAGCCATGTCCTCTTTCTATTGGGATAACGACGCGCATCCGTGAGTAGTAATATTGAAGCAAACTATGTAACTGAGAACTGACACAACACCGCTCACCCTTATGCCATGTCCGTTATCTTGTATTTGTAACAGTTTTAAGCCGCCGTCTTTAACGAGAATTTGTATGTTTGTGGCTCCTGCGTCTAGCGAATTCTCCAAAAGTTCTTTGAGAGCATTTGAAGGACGACGTATTATCTAGCGTGGATGCATAACCATTCTGTTAACAAAGGCTGGAATGGCGTATTCACATAAATGGGTTATGATATAACCTCGCCAGCCGCTATTCTGTTGATAACCGCTTCATCGAGTTTCTTGATTTGACGTGAAGCTGTCATGTTAACGCGATAATTTGTGGGAAAGATCGCCGTTTGACATTTTCCCAGATTCATATTAATATCATATGATATTTTCAAATCAAGACAATTCACCTTTCCAGTTGACCGTTGCTAATATTCTCTTCTCGTGAGTCCCTCTTTTGACATCTTCCATCATTCAATTTAAAATCCTCGTTGCTATTTCACTCTATTACCTTATTACATTCTTCTCTCTCTAACCCAAATTGTCAAACTCCGCTTCTTCAATCCTATTGATCCATATACAATATGTAACAATATATATACACATCATAGAATATGCGTTTGGTTACATCAGAGTAATGACACCGAACGCGTCTGCCGTATTTTGCAGACCTCAATCTTGTTGAAATTTATAAAGTCCTAAATATTGGCAGCTTATTCAACATAAAGAAATTATAATTAACTACTGTAGGTTACTTTATATTCTTATCCAATCTGGACAATAACAATATTATTATATAAACTTTTCCTTCGAATTATTAGCTCACGTGTATTTACGTACTGTCTTGCCTGATACTGTATACTTCCAATTACCCTCAGGGATGGATCTTTCGATAGCAGGCTTGAGCTTTTACTTTACGGGATTATATTCTCTGTTCAGAGCTCGTTTGTGACATCCGAATAATACGATAATGATAGAAGTTTTTTACGATATATTATTATTTATTACCTTACAAACAAATTTGCGAATCATGTTTGGCCTTCTTATAATAAACAGCTTTAGAATCCATTTCAGTTGTGCCTAATAAAGGGCACAAAATTATCGTAAACGTAGCCTATTTTTGACTGGGCAGTCATATGAATATGCGAAGCTTTTTTTTATTATGCAACCCGTCTTGTCACAATAAACAAATGTGTTTATAATATTTATGCTTTGTGATTGACGGTCATTGCACAACATTGAACAACATCAGTTTATGTTAAAAATGAAGCCTTTAGTTTATAGAAGGTAGCATACTACTATATCTACAGCATTAATAACTGGTACAAATTTTAATTCAGTATGTACTAGTAATCCTTTCTAATTTGAATCTCTATAGCACTATTTAAACTTTTACTGATAAAAACACGTATTCTTTGTATTTCTTATTACTTGTTGGTTAAATTTAACAACGAATAGAATAAAATTGCCTCTAACATGAACAGACCGTTTTGAAAATGGGTACTCGCTTAAGAAAATGAACTGATACTCTATTATTACTAAACTTTTCAGAAAGTCGTCAAGACATATAGTGAGAGTGAACTTACTGTATTATAATTAGTGTCAATATTAATCCTTCTTTCAAAGAATGACAAAAAGATAGTATTTAATGACTACAATAGAAAAAATTATACAAATAAACATTATAGCAACTTGTTTATATTTATACACTAAATATATTATTTCCGAGTAAAATAGACAATAATGAAAAGGTAAATTTTCAGTCATAATTCTCATCATTGTATGCCAAGTCAAAACAGATAACTGCCATTAAAATAGCCTTTCAGTGGATACCAAGAAGTTTATAATCAATATTGAAACATAAAAGCAAAACCCATATTAGTGTATTTAGCAATTGGCAAGCGGTGCCAAACAAACTTTTCACCGAATACAAGTAACAGAACTTTTTATGCTTATAAGACTGTAGATTAAAGTAGTACTATATAAGTTATAATATAGTAGGAAAAAATAGGACTATACACAATATGTTTATCTGCTCACATCATTAAACTGCAGTGTTATATATTTTGTCTATCTTCCTTTTTTCAAACTCGGTACCGTTTTTGTAAATACAACAGCATAGGTTTTACTATTACTATTTGGTATCACAATTATTTACAAACTTTTTGGTATCCCGCATAATGAGACATCTTAGTCATACTGTTATATATCGTTGCCTTGCGTTCAATTATTGAATGAGTGATATTCTCAACTTAGCTCAAACATTATCTTGCGCTGACGTGTCCATTAATTATAATGTCGAAGGCAGGCTGCGCATATATTTTTACTGCCGGGTATACAATATTCTGAGTTGCTAATCTATTGTCAATATTGAGCCAACCACGAAAGAATGCTAAATCTTAATTCTGTCTGATGATCACTGTTCTGAATTGATATCCAGACTTAAATATTTATTCAAAACAGGACATTTATTGACGTATGTATATTTTGGTCAGTAAATAATTCATTGACCACAAGTATCAATAACCGTTTCTCTTCGAACGGGCTTGCTATGTCCGCATAATTCGTATATTACAGGCGGAAAAGAGTGTTTACGAATTTGCAATTTAAATTGCATGAAGACATTATTTACAAGACATACTAACTGTTAGTGCTTACAAAACAGACAACAATAATTACAACCTAGTTAGTAAGTAATCTTTGAACCTACAAACATACTGCAAAAGTAAACGTTGACTACGGATATAAATGTTTATATAATAAGTAAGACACGCCAAATTTCTCATTACCTGCAAATATATGCTACAGTGCTGGACAAAAGTGATGGCGGAGCATGTTTCTTAAAAACTTTATTCCCACGTAGATGTCTGAATTTGGAAAAGACTATAATAGAACTACATTTTTTGTCAAGTTATTAAAATATGTTTAATTGACTGGTACCGCTAAGTTTATCTTAAGAATTGGACGAAAATTTTAATGGCTTAACGTATAGTGAGCCGATCGAACACGGAAGACTGCCGCATCAAGGTCAGTTAATAAAAATAGAATTATCAAAATTAAATCACTGGTTGCTGAGAAAACAAAGCATTCCTAATATCTTAACAGGTTAAAATTGCCTTATATTAGCTACTATGAAATTATTCCAAATTTTAAGTTATACTGCACTGACATGTACAATACTTTTAGTCACATTTTTCAGTAATACTAGAGAAATTAGTATTATACGATATGTCGAGCAATGACAAACAAAATTTCCTCCGATATTACTTTTGTCCAGCACTGTACCAACAGTTCTAATTTGAACCCAATAGAAATTTATAGAGCTCTGTTAACGAAACACAGAAGACGGACGCCACCAGATTTTACTGCAAAATTTTATGGCAAGGAAAAATTATTATAATAATTTTAATTATGATCTGTTTAGTAAATAACACAGCAGTAAGCTAATACTAAGGGAAAATAGTGAACGTATTTTTACTAAGTCTTATACAAACAACGCTTTAATTTTAAGTTCAAACAGTAATAATCGATTCGAATTTTAACTTTTTTTTGTAACACACTGCATATCTTGGAAACAACTCTCTTAGGATATCTTTAGCTTCAGGATAATCTAATTTATAACACGATTGCATTTTATTATATTTCGAACGCATCTACAAGATCATATGCAGGCACACGCGCACACCGCGCCGATAAAATTTGTGCAAAGAATGTATGTACTGTATATTAAATTAGACGTCTAACAAAACAGATAAGTGGTTGCTGTTTATTACATAGAAAGCATTAGAAATTTCCCTTTTTGCAGTAAGTTGTACTGTAAAGCCAAATAAGTTTATTTTATGTTGAAATAAATACTTTGCCAAAAATTTTGGACTGTAGTATACTATTCTTTAGGCCTTGCTATTGTAACTTTAAAGCTGGACTTGGAGCTTCCAAAAAAAAAGAAAATAATTAATTACTAACATTTTGGTGTCATAACTGACGGAATTGTTGTCATCTTGACAGAATAGTTTCTAATTTTCATTTTTCGTCATTAACGTAACTTTCTGTTATACCGTTTACCGGTCTTACGTTATCTCGCTGTCTATGATTAAATTTACCGTAAGAGCCGTTAACTTGAGATTTATTATAGATAAATGCTCTATTCATATTCTCATTAAATGCTATTATACAGTTATCTTGTAATAGAAATAAATTACAGTATGTTGTTAAATGTATTTGGACAATTATTCAACATTACGTGTATATGTATTATGCTAAACAATACATTTTGGTGTAAATATTGAGTTTGATAGAGACATAGTAATATGTGTTGGATTTAAAAGTTCGTTAATGATAGTTACATCTTCGGGATTAACCGCAAAAAAGACAATGATACCATTAAATGTAAACCGTAAATAACACTTATTGGTTGCTTTGGAATGTAAAATAGCGACAAAATTAGAGTTAAGGAATTAGAAGCTCGTATATTTCTGCTCTATCTCTTCGGAAATCAATAGACCTGTTTAGTATACTCTCTATTAAGTACGTAACTATTACTAATTAGTGAACGAATTTTTGATTATAGATGACTTCTTCTTCAAATGTGTATATAGTGCGTTTGCTGTATTAAACAACTCGCACAATTATTCAAATCTCTGGGTATGTCATGACCGCGCTATAGTACATTTCTTGAGCAGCATCCATATTATTCGTGTGTTTACAAGCTCTTTATCGTGGAATGGGATAATGACATCGCGTTGCTGTCTTTGCTGTTGACGTCACGTTATAAGCACTTGATTGTAATATTTGTGTGCATGTGACATAGTGTTCGGAATATGCTAGTACATGGGACAGGAAAGCTGTTCCAACAGTGCCAACATGCATGTCATAATGAATGTGTTATCTCCTTATACATTGTATTTATACATGTTTGTATACAGTTGCTTTTTTGATCAACGTCTACTTGCGATTGTGCAATCACGAGGCAGCAAGGATGATCAATGATAGACCATATTAATATAATGCGGGCAAATCTTTATTATTGTTCCGTAAAAACATCTAAATTATCCTATCAGTAATCATAACCTCTGCGCCAATTAGAAGAGGATATGTGGTTGGACAGACTACTCTTATCTTATCTCTCGGAACAAACGTTTGTGCTCGTGATTGAGTATTGATATGCCATATTCGATAAAAGAATAAATGTGATCATAATAATGAAAAGATTATACCGAATTGCATCATATCTTGAAAATTTGATAGATAACTCGGGAATATGCGATAAATCAATATATTAATGTGGTATTATATTATTCGTCCAAAGTAATAAGCTTATCTAGTCTTATCTTTGGTTGATGTGTATGGCAAGTTATTTAGCTAATTACTAATTCCCGACGTTGTATAGAAATCTGTGTACGACTGATAAGAACCAACGTACGTCGCATGACCTTCGTATTCACTATCACATTTAGTAATTAGTATTGTTGATGAAGAGCAGTCATGTATGAGTATGGAATTGCCACCGTACAAAGGCCAAGCAGACAATGTTCTAGTGAGAAGCTATTCCAAGTACATAAACGTATAGAGGGTAAATTATATTTTACAGGGGACTAAGAGCGTATCAATTTGCCGCATGGGTCAACATATGTGCCCTGCACTTTGTAATGTATTTATTTATATTGATTCTTGTACTCTTTATTTATTTATTATTTATTTATTTATGGTCTATCACTTAGACTCACCTGGTTGTCCGCATCAAACAAATTCGGCATTGCTGAACAATAACAAAACAGAAAACTCTCCGAACATATTATGCCTTTGTAGATCAGCATTTGACCTACCACACAAAGGGGCTAGAACTTACTTACTGTACACTATATACGTTAGAAAGGTTGTCATAGAAGCATATACATATATTAATGTTAGCAATGTCCAATCATATTGGACAATGTACACTTCTCCAGACCAAGCAAGTTATTTTACCCAAATCTATAACACACCAATATTTGATAAGGCCTTTTTACGCAATCAGGGGGTTTGCATCTGTTGTTTACCACTGTCACTTGATATACGATACGATTATCAGCTATCCATTGATATTTATACTCCGCCATGTGGAATGGTTTGTTTATCAATCGTTTGTTTATTATGTCGATATAAAGTAAATATGTCTGTATACTGAACTAATCCAAGTCACAAACAATGTAAAGAGAAGAAAGACAGTCTCATACACATTAGTTGACATTACATTATGAAGACACTCACCGTTATATTTCCCAGAGGGCTTTTCTTGCGTCCAACCCCATCATGACGCCTATTGGTAATAAATCTCATGCTCATTTACACAAGTACCCTAAAAGGTTTCAGATGAATCCCTAAATTATCGGAAAAAAGATACGATCGACTAATATAGGATAATTTTGACAACTCAGCCAGAATCCAAAAATAGCATCATGCATAATCCACCCCATAAAATGCCCAATCATTGTACAAAATATTTGCGTCCGTTGAAAAAAAAAAGAATATGGGGGGAAGGGAGTGAAAAAAAAAAAGACAAATTACTTGGAATCTCACTAAAGAGTCCTATCAAGCAGGGGCAGAACATAAACTTTGATAGATGAGATGGCAATTAAGATAAACGCAAGAAGATAAACGCAAGGGGTTACATACAATTAATATGCTGCTTACTATATAAAGAACTAATTATATTTTGTTCGATAATCTTTATTGTAGTGTGTATTGTGCAACCATTCGTTTGAAATTGCCGTCATTGTTAAATCACATGATATGCGAAGTGGCGTTCGAGAGAGCAATAGAGTCCAAACGCACAAAAGGTTAATGCATGCAAGGACAAGAGCATAAACACAATATTACCTCTTTTTCGGTCGCAATGAAGTCAAACATATCCGCCAATTCTTGCATATCTGGGTGGATCCAAGCTCCGAAATGCACGCATTATCTCATTCGTGTCACAATACGTAAAATCAATTAACAATGCAATGAAATAACAATCACTTATTACTAAATGCGCAAAATTGAGAAGATAATTATTATATTATTGTCCAAAGACGTTTATAACGATATTAAGACAACACGAAGAAAGATGACGTTGCGCGAAATAATCTTCCTTAAGGAAATTTCAATCATATTTGAAGCACGTGTCTACAATGTATAACATGGGACAAAACGAAATGAATAATGAACACATAAATATTACTACAGCAACGTATAAGCCATGATTGACCGGATATTTGTTAATAATATTTGGTAAGTAATTTGGTAATAGTCCGACGTAACTTGTACAAACTTATTGGCTTGTTAAGCTATTGACGATATTAAAATAAAATCCCTATCCGAGAAAAACAGATAATAGAATAGAAGAGCAAGTATTTCTTCTTCTTCTTTTTTTGACACCTATATTTAGGGAAATAAATTAATGTACAAAAAAAACATCTATGGTCCGGCCGGCCTGATTTACCGAAAGATCTAATCGACAAAGATGTGTTTGCATGCAGGTAAGTCTAATGTGAGCCTTACTGATTTAAGGGGACTTTAAGTAAACCCTGTTTATACCTCCCCCTGTCAAAAAATAAGAAAGGCAAATTTTGCTTAATTAAAATGGGTCTTATCCGCAGATGATTAAACAGATTGTTAGTGTACAGAAAATAGCTATGGAAACCATAGGTTATATAAACTATGAATAAATGAAGACAATTATGAATTAAATTTTCTCGATTAGAAATAGTAGGTTTCTAATTCAACAATGTTTCTATAGCTTTTAAGCATGTTTTATGTTAATATTGATACTTGAAACATACGGTTTCTGCACCTACTGTTCTTGATGGCGTGCATTACCAAGAGACAACTATGATTGGTTCTTTTGCCTTTATTCTTTAACACATTTCTCTTTTTTTAATTAATCTGTGGTGCCAAGCTTCCACCATATCAACGTAATTACTCTAGTGCTACTTGTACATAACAATACAACGCAATCAACTCGGGATCGACGTTGCATTTAATTTCTGCAAAAAGCTTCCGAGTTGATTGATAAGATGTTTGTGGAAGAAATGCGGATGAAACGCTATTGGTTAGTAAATGTGGGTAAAAAAACCAAAATTTTTGTGTAGAAAGAAAAAAACTATGGAAACTATGCGTGTATGAGACCATAAAATAAATTGTTATATTCCAATAATAAAATTGTGTGCGTTTCATATCGGATAATGTTAATTGAAATTTGGATTGATCAGGTTGTATTCCGTAGGGGTTGTTCTCAGAATCTGTCTGTTAATGGTGTTTCTGCTAATAAAATTTACAGCAAAAAGATTGTTGCGTAGAGGTATTAAAAGTACGCCAAGAAAATAGGATACATTCGGTGATTGGTAAAATGAATAGAGTCAATAAGAGAAATTTGAAAGAAACGAGTAAATAGACAACGGCAAATAAACAGTAATTTGAGTATAAAGTTTAATAATATCCAATAGTTTGCTCTTGTGCCTCCGTAAATTTTGAGGGTAATTATTCGTCATGTGGTCGTTCTATTTAGTAATCGCTTCTTTTCTCAATTCGGCCAAGTTAGTGATAAAATAATTGTTTACTTCCGATTTGATTGTTTTGCGGTTCGTAACTCAGACAAATGTTCTTCATGGATTGGAAGAATCGGACTTTTAATCGGAAAAAAAAAGCAAAAATGGGGGTAGGTTTAAGATTATATTATTAATGAATAATGGTGATAATATTACCATGGGGGATTTGACCAAAAATTTTACCATCTACGGGGGATATCCGTGATTTTTTCACTGCTTTGCAACATCATTATCATCCATTGTCATTTGTTACAAACGAGTTTAATTTCTTGTTTTAGTGCTGTCAATAATAAATCAATTATGAATGATTGGTTAGAACAGAAGTGACCTTCCATGAATGCCAAGGTCTATTATGAATTTGAAATCAATGATGAAGTAAGGACGGGCGATGTTATGCACTTTCCGTATCTTCGAATACGTTCTAACTTGGCATTGTGAGATTGTAATATATAGAAGAACGAAAGCAACGGTGTCATTGGTATACAACATTAATTAAGTATACCATCGTGCATTTGGGGTGCATAGAAGTTTGGGGTATACAGTCAATGTCCACTTTTTTGGAACTCCCTATTGATGTTCACTTGTGTGTGTAATGTGTGATTGTTATTAGTGACACTATGCTGAACTTCGTCGAGCGAATCATCAAGTATCCGAAGAATTAATAATTCCTGTTATGTTTCAAGGTGGGATGTCGGTTGAATTTAAGCTGTTAGTTCGATTTGCTTGGACCCTACGCAATTTTCTGTCAAGTGAGCACCCTTCTACTGCACTTACCCCCACCATTTGGTGTGCTTCTCATGCTCTAGTACTACGTTTCTGCGTTTGAAAATATTTGTTCTGTACTACTTAATTATAGTCTGGTTCCGTGGATATGAGTATTTTAAAGTACCAATTTATTGAATAACATCACTATAGAGATTGATAAGGTATAATATGTCGCGTGATCAAACCAAGAAATAATGCATATGCATTACTATATATGGATTTTGTTTATCGATCAATGGATCCATTACTTGATTTCTAGAGTTCAAAAATGTCGACAATCCTTACTTTGTTCATTTGTCGCGTATTCAGAAAAAATTTTTTAAATTCGAACACAGATTACTACCAAAAGACAAATCGAGTAACGATTTTTGGTGGAATTGTCTATCAGAAAAAAAAACGCTGTTCACCTTGTAGTTCTACGCTACGTAAAGTGAATAATAAATTTAACACCGGCAAATTACAAGAAAATCTTGGCTTTATTATATCTAACACAGGGAATATCGACTAATTAATAATCATAATGAGATGTGATATACTGCGTCGACTAACGTATCACATAATTAATATCTATAATTGATTAGCTTATCCAGTTGAACCTGCTAATTTCCACTTCTTTAATAATGATCTTCCTCATGTTCTCTTACCAATTCCTGTTTACGTAGAATTGCGTATTCCAATAAACATTGGTAGTGATCAATTCAGTGGCATAAGGAAATTTGTTTATTTGGTGTCAAAGTTATACAAGAACGCTACTTTATATTTGGCATTAAATCTGTTTTTTGAGAGCAGAGAGGTTGGTTACTATAAATGGCAATAAGCCACTGATAATTGATATGACAAGGAATACCAAAATTAAAAGCTACGAAGTTAAAGTACAAGTCAATGAATAGATGAATAATTTATTAACGTGGATGCAAAGACAAAGCTCGCAGAAATTAGTGAGCCATTACCGGTTGCGGTTGGATTCTCCTACAAATAATCTGATCACATTAGTAGGACGTGACATATTTAATTTTTCATATCAATTGCGTTTCCAACCAGATATAGCCAAATGCGCACATCTCATACATTACGCTAACCTCAAACACAGAACGTTAGCGAAGTAGTCGAATTACGGAAAAACTGTCACAACCAGTAGAATCGTGGGATTACAAGACAATTACCGAATGACGTGTAAACGAAAAGAGAGGAAAACAAAGTCGTTTTTGGTGCTCATTCAATTGTTCGCTTTTCATGCTGCTCACATCCACATGGAACACAAGCTTTGCCGATTTCAACAAAGAAGCATAAATTTAGAATGTCTGATGATATAAACAAGACATAATAACGATATTATTTGTTGTAGCTATACCATTATGGTGAATATGAGCATGCATTCAGCTAAGATACACGTTGAACTTGAATGAAGACGGCCAACAGCATAAAACAAAAGAGTAACGTGTAAATCATTTATTGCATGTATAGTAATGCCGTCACTACTTTTCTCCGGGCTTGCGCAATTACTTTGAAACAGTGACTGTATCGCAAAGAAAATTGTCGAAGAAAAGAACGGTGAACGTTGTTAACTTGTATAGCAAGTATGTATGGTATTTATTATATCTGCAAAGAATCAGTAGAATGGATTGTATCACTGATGTGCGACAAAAAGCCACAGATCGAGCGTCATATTCAATCTATAGTATATGCAGTTTGAAGAATCACTGATAACAAACAAACAAACAAATATCATTCGATAAACAACGACTGTTTATTTGCGAGCAAACGTAAGGGAAAGCCAATGCGGCGGATTGACAAGTACAAACATTAATACTCGGATGAGAATGAATGATACCATACATTTACTTGCCACAAACATGGCGATAATGAATCAATTGTGTTATCGATGCTTACCTCACTCTTCATAATAAATGTTGAGCAATGCATGTATGATGTCATTGTATAAGCTAATATCATACGTCTTTCATGCTTGCTTCGTCAAGTTTGATTCAGGAGGAAAAAACGATAAGATTAAGAACCCAGTGATTACGGCTAAGTTTTTCGTTTCGCTTGCGCACCCTTCTACGTTACGAGCAGGGGGTGTGAGAAATAAATAAGCAATTATCTATGGAACGTATTTAAATGACAAACAAGCATAAGTTATCTCCAAATGCCGAACTTGACATGCTTTCCACTTTCCTAATTCTTCTCAATTCTTCTATTTTTATCCTTGTCCTACACTTAAATACTCTCGTCACTTGTCTATCCAATGAATGACAAACGAACACATGCGCCATATCAGAAATAGGGTTAACAATGTTAGGGTTCATATTGTATGAATTTTATAAACTTAGTGCGATAAGGGAAACTCTATAAAGTAGTAAAGCTTCAGAATAAGCTTCACAACACACACCCCAAAAGTTGTAATCGACATACCCACAGTCTTATAAAACACGTGATGCTTTAGGGACCTTATAAGAACTGATCTTACAATTGCTTACATTGTGCCAAGTATAAAGATAACATCTGCTAACAATCTCTATTAACTGCCAATCCGACCATGGCAAGTGTCTTGTTTGTTGTCGGTGTTGCTCATATTGAAGGGTCACAAGCGGGTCAGATGACTACTGTTGTATCATTATTATTATACATCCTATTGGTGTGTACGTCCAGATTAGATAACAATTGTCGATGAACGATCAACTGTTGATGAGATTACTGCCTGCAATTGCTAATCATAGTATTCTCGCTATGTCATCATTATTGGTTTCTTTTCAAAATGGTAGAAAATAGAAACCGGTTGCATATATGCGGATGATAATTGTGTAATTACGATTGCATTGTTTGTGCTATAGAGTATCATAATGCGGTGCTGATTGATCGACTATCAATATCATTTGTACATAATTTATCATGTTCATTCCAATATACCAAGAAATTTGTCGATTAGACACGGCAATATAAGTATATGTATTCCGCAATATTGGATAATCTACTGCATAACATTGTGTGATGATATGCAACATATTTATCAAAAGCGTTAGGTCATATGTTCATACAAGATCCCATTCACCTAATCTGCTCAGCCATTCGAAGCGCCTTCATCAGTAATACAAGATGCCACTTGTCTTCCGGGAATATATTGTAATAGTGTCTAACCCTATTTAGAAGTTATTAGACAGCCAAATAGACTTTTATGGAAATACGTCGATCTTTCATTGATAAAAATCAATTTAAAACAGGTTATACAAGATATGCTTTATCATTCTATTCTGGGTTATCAGTAATTACATCGTCATTAGTAATTATCAAACTAGACGCAATTGGACGGAATTGTAAATTTACATTAGACAGTCATAACCATTATATCTATGTAATATTATCCGACACTTCTATTCTTGACTAATTCGTAATTCGGACCAAGTATTATTAGTGACGCGTGCCATATATTGACCCATCGCTTGGTTCGGAACAACTTTTCATAACCACAATATCGCCAAGACACCCATTTTGTGTACTAGCAACCCGAAGAAATCCAGTCGGAAATGTGTTATGGAAACGAGTTATTGCTATCTGAGTTTCACATCTACCCACAGATAGTTACCATTTAGTAAAAACTGTAAAATCAACCATGTAAAGTAAAAGAATCCAAGAATCTACAGTCTCACGGAATAATTCTAAGATATTTTTCACACATGTACCAAATTCAATGCTCTTGAATATCATGATCAAAGACATCTTTTATAGTTCTCATATTATCAGCTTGATTTTCGTGAAATATTTACTCAAATCCCCAATTCCAATATAATCACGTTTTTCTCGTCAATAGTTTTATAAAACGTATAATATCATTAACAAACAATTGTTAACATGCTGCGGAACACGGCGAGTTACTCTCACCAAGAAATTTCAAATTTCTTTTTTGTTATACTACCCAAGTAGACTGTTATTCTGGGAGAATAATTCCTTACTACCTGCAATTTGTTGAACTTGACTACCTTTGCTGAATTATGTGTGGGACGATGATATGAACACATAGATCGATGGTATAGTATATTGACTCTATAACTACAAATTGAAACAAATTAATAAATTATATTAACTAAGCAAGATATTACGAAGATACTTTCTTTATTGTCATGTAAAAAGACTCGATCTTCGAATTATTTGTCCTGAGCATTAGTACATAAACGATTTATACTGGGTATATACATCGTCGCATTCTGTATCAGACATTGGACGTCCTTGCAAGTACTGTATTATTACCATTATGTCACTTGCCAAAAGCAGCAGCGATACCACTAACAAATGGAAGGAGTGGATCTGTGTGTGAAAATAATAAAGTCCAATAACTAAATGTGATACAATTGCTCGGGTCTGGCTGAGGAGAGAAAGCACGCATGGGAGTATTCATTCGAATTAGGATTTGTTTTACACTTGATGCGTTTGATACGGATTTTAAGATCCGAAGATGTCTTGGCTGATCGCAATCTTTGCACAGTGGTCGAAAGACGTATATTGAAAGCAGGAGAGACTGGTATAAAAATGATACTCCAATTTATCGTTATTACCATTTCCATTGTGATTTGCCATCATGTCATGACAGGTGGGAAGAAGAACATGTATCCATGCAGTATTCACATTCACCAACCTATTTCCATAATAGTCTCAATCGTATGGAACGTGTGAATTTGAGGATATGCAAATTTAAGTAAACCTTGTCACTATATAGCATATGCTTCAGAAAACCAGCCCAATGGGCTTATTCATTTACCCTTTGTATTCTTCTATTTATTAATACTTTGTCTAGTAAGAATGAGTCGAATTTTTGTTCCCCGAATGTGCTATTCCTGACGTTCCCTGCGATTTCGTGATACTCGTAAACTATACACATCAGAAGATCGCGGCAAGCGGGCGGAATGAGCTGGCGTCAAAATTCCTTAAACCAGTTATTCTTGTGAGTAAAAAGTTTGCGGATGGTTGCACTATAATTTGAGAACGTAGAGTCTTCGGATAGATTGTGCTTGTTGTGATTGGTTGACATGCTGGTGTGAACTTCTTATGATCTAATGGAGTGTTCGAGTGAAGAGTAGAAGACGGATTGGAGTGAGCGTTAGTTTGTTGAAATAACAAATAGACGTTGACAGGAAAACCGATTTCTTTGTTGATGTTGATGGGAAGGGAATAGAAACAAATAATCAAATAAACAACAACACAACATCAACAACATCAACATCAACAACAACAACGCAACATTAACAACGCAAATTTATTCTAACAATCATTTCTAATACATTAAGCAGTATATAGGCAAATTGACTTCAGAACGCGATCCATTGCTCTTTTAGTCATATTTTCACCTGTCTGTCATGTATTCTTCACAGCCCAACAGTCTGGGCTGGGGAGATCGAGCATGCATGTGGAAGTAAAATTTATTAATGAATAATAATCGAAAACATTGGCCGATTAGTAAAAGTCTTACTTAATATATGACGAGGGCGTACAAGTCAGATGAAGGTGACGGATTTATACGACGAGAAAACGCTGAAAGGTAAATCCGTTTATGAATCAGTACTGCTCTGATATTATACACTATTTTAATTGATTGGCGATTGTGCATTCCATTCTTCTCTATACATTATGGGGTTTTCCCACCGCATAAAATGATCTCATTCTTACCAAAATTTACTCCAAGCCACGGGGAATAGGATGAGCAATTTATAATAACTTGTATAAAAGCACGTAAATGCGATTGTTATAAAGCAGATCAGATTGATATGATAATTAATAGATATGTCACTTCTCGTGCACGTTTTTCAACAAGTGAGGGTGTTGATGAATGGACGCGAAGAAAGGGGTTGCCATATTGATGGGTGAATATAAATGCTCAATTTCTCTTTTCTAGTCCGAATAATCCGAAGCACCTCTGCGCAGTCTGTTTACTTTGCCACCCATATCGAACGCTGTTAACAGCCGTATATGTGTATTACCAAAGCAAGCCCTCAAATGGGACGGTAGGCAATATTCCGTTTGGGGGAATGGTCACCAAAATAGTATACCCCTTACATGGATGCTCCCCAAAATTTATGGGGTGCAATAATTTATACATGTAAAGTAACGTATAAATTTGTGTATATTTATGTGTAGTTAAAGTTGACACATAAGTAATGAACACATACACATCCTTATTATCATTACAGAAACAGTATAAAAAATTTGCCGTATAAATAAATAAATTAGTCAATAAATATAAATAGATATATATATAATACATTCATATACATACAAAACGGTTATATAAATAAGTCTCTTGCCATAGTCAACATCGCGCGAAAATAAGACGTCTCCTCGTTCCTCAATTATCTTCTTTCGCATCCTATAAATATAACAAAAAATATATATCGCTTATATCGTAACTTTAACATCGAACTGTGACGTTTAAATTCATTCTCTTTTCCCAATAAATTGTCTTCTATTATCTGTTGTGCGTAAGAACAAACATATAAACAGATTTTATTCCAACAGCTTTTAGATATACTGATAGATTCACTTCTATTTTTACATTAACCCTTGACTTAATCAATGACCGAACTCGAAAGCACTACAAACCTTGTAGTATCTCCTGACTGGAGCTTACGAATTAATCCTCGTGCGTATCCCTCGTATACAACCCACACTCAACACTCGCACTTGTCTCCACAAGCTTCTCAACTTCAACACCATCAACAGCAGTCTCAATCACAACAGACCCAACGGCAATCTACAAGTCCAAATTCTCCTCAACAAGTGCATCCATATCGCCATAACCTGCTGCCTCCTTTGTCTGTGCCAACTAATCCGAATACTACTCCCACTGCGACCGTCAATGGATTATCATCCAATAATGATACTAAAAGTAGCACTCCCACATCAACTTGCAATTCGCAGATTGATGCATTCAGCAACACTACTGCGAGTAAGAAGATGAGCACATCGACTACTCCTGTTACATCACCCACAAAGAATCCGCAAGATTTAGTTGTTGAGACACACATCCAGGGGAAGCCTCCGTATTCGTATGCAACATTGATCACATATGCTATTACGAATAGTCGTAATAAGCAGCTTACTTTAAACGAGATCTATAACTGGGTCATGGATAGTTATCCATATTACAAGACAGCCGGAACAGGGTGGAAGGTAAGAAATACGATATGTTGAGATGAGAGTACTGCGGCAAATTACTAGTGTAACATTCGGATGAAAACGACGTGACGTGTGATGTGATATGTTTATGAAGTTTAACTACGACATATAATTGACGTCCATTTATATCCAACTTTTGCTCTTTATTTCTCCGTCCATCACCTACAGAATTCCATTCGTCACAATCTCTCCCTCAACAAGACATTTGTCAGAGTCCCGCGTCCGATAAACGAACCTGGTAAAGGATCTTATTGGACGGTCGACTTCAGAGCGGCCGAGGCAGAACAACAGCATCGATCTCGCAGTCGCAACAACCGCTCTTCGTCGGATCCTACTCCTTTTCGCCCAGATACATGGCCATACGACACGAGCCGACGCTTCCGAGAACCAATCACATCAGTACCTGATGTATCTCGTTCTCCATACTTGGGGGTAGTAAATGATTATAACAATATGGCTGCTAACATGGCTGGTTATCGACGATTGACTACGCCCAGATATCATCGTGGTGTCGGTCAATCGTACCTACCTTCAACCGGAATAAATGATACGACTTTGGCACAATCGACAATGCCATATACCGCCGGTGCTGGCATCGGTAATCTCACTGCAGTTAATTACGACCTACCATATGATACGAATTCTATTCACAGTCATACTACGTCTCATGTAGATACGCACGCATTTTCTGCTTATGGAACAAATCCTATCTACCAATCACCCATTGCAACTACACACGCTGAGGCAGCTAATGGTGTATCGCACTCTGGTTTTACTAGTCATGTCAACCCGATGCATTCACCTACTGTTAATGAATATGATAATTTCTATCATCCACCGTCGTAATCTGCTGCTACTGATTCTTGATTCTAATAGTCGATTGGGGGAACGTATTTGTGTGCGTTAGTCAGCAACGAGCGTGTAGTAATGAGTGAAGGCTGTGATATACAAATTCTTATCGGATTCCTTTGAAATGATATAGCTGACAAGTTTTTTATTATATCTGTTAATATGCTCTCTCTCTCTCTATCTATCTATATATATATATATTTTTGCATGATGTGGTTGCTAATTATTTGGGTTGTTTAATTCTTTATATTCTTTCTTTCTGTTCCTAGCCCTTTTCTCCCCTTCTTTCTCTTATTCGCGCTACTCTTTCCTTGTACGATATTTTAATTTGCGTTCCTCCCCCTCGATCTGTTTCCCTACGGTCATGACACGTATTGTGTTGATGCACTTGGGGGTTTATACATACATACTTGCCAAATACATCTATTTTGTACAGTAAAAATATATAGGGAATATAGTGATCTTTTTTTTTATGACTAATATAAAAGATATGAGTTATGCTCGTATGAGTTATGACCTCTTATTAGTGAATATGCGGTAAAAGTGGTTTTTTTTTCTTCTACGTTTAGGATTATATATATGGTGTTTCAACATAATTGTACACAGGTTTTTTTATTAATTAGGATTGGCGTCGGTTGCTTTTTAGTTTTTTCACTTCGGCAGTACAATACACTCATACAATTACGATATGGACATTTGATAAACTGTTAGATTTAAATAAAAATGACTGGTTTATTGATGACGGATTCTTTTCTGTTGCATTAATTAATAGTTATCCATTGTTTAAATGGACGCGAGTTTTCTGGTCCTAACGTTATGTGCAGGAATCCTGTTAATAACGGCAAGCGCGAAGAATAAAAATTTCCTGTCCATTGATATTTACGACTCCATGTACGCTCTAATTCTCTCCGTCATAGTGCCGTTATTTATGTTAGTATTATATCTTCTTGCGATCCAGTAAACCAACCATATTCAAAAGCTTCTGCTTCATACGGATTCTATCTTTCGTGTCCTCGTTGCTTGTTTATTATATCATTGCGACTCGATTGATTTCTGGATTTGTTAAAAAAAAAAAGCGTAGACTGTACTAGTTTGATTTTGGGGGCAAATTAGGTGTTTGATTATCGTTTCGGGAAATTATTGAACAAAATGGATAATGTGCCAAAAAGGGTTATCAAGTGCCCAATGTCTGTCGGGAAGAGATCAGCATGCGCATCGTCGCACAAGCAATTCTTCTCCCATCAGATGATCGATCCATCCTTCCAAAGGATTTAGCAAATTATATGTGTGAACATATAGTAAGATTATATATAATACATACATGTTCCAGATATTCTTGTCCACATATGGATAAAGTGATTATCTGTTCTAGTCGCACAGTCAAATGTACTTCTGTTGAAAGTCGTTCCTACACATTGGCGATGTATAAGATTGGGTTAGTGAACCTGGGCGTTAACAATAGCAATCTGGCTGAAGTAAAAGCATCAAATACATAAATGGGTGATTGGATAACAGTGATACTAAATTTGGTGAATACGAAAAAGAGTTCGATCAAAGCTTATCTTGATAATCTAACAATAAGCCTGGATTGTATGGACTATTATAATATGCATGCTGTTGTAAGCTGTTATAATTGTATTTTTAGGTACTATGTATAGTAGCTATTGTCTTTAATTTATAATAACGGAAGCCAATTGCGAACGTCTTATGTCACCCCTTTCCCAGAAGCCCATCTAGAACGTGTTAATCTATCGGATAATAATGACGGTAAAGATAACAGTAGTAGTAGTAACGATAACATTACAACAACAACCAGTGACAACAATAGTAATAACAATAACGATAAATATGTGTTTGATATATGGTATGTATACACGTATGTATACGGTATTATTGCGAACCGAACTAATCAAATATATATTTATGGGCACCAATAATTCGAACACAATACCTGATTAAATCAGAATTTATGCAATTCATATCCAGAAACATCATAATTACCATTGTGCTAATTAGATTGTTTTCCTGGCCCCTGAATTGACATGAATGTTGGACACTTTGAATGGCAAATAGGGGTATAACTTCTCCTTTCCATTAGACGTTCTGATGAGTTACCAGCATGTAAATACATGAGCATAAAGCTATTACCGAGGAACCAAATCGAACTAGCAAACAACTACAAACAAAGCTGTGTTTATCAGTCGTTGTTTATTGACAGCGAGATCATCAATAAAACAAATAAATAGTGACGGTCATGGTAAATAAAAATAAACAAACAATAACGATTGTATATATTTATACAAACATGCACACATACATATAATTTAGCTTGACGTTATCAATTGCGAAGATGCAACCCATCTCATATCGGCTTATTGCCTCTATACTGCATACCTTTTTTTACATGCGCAGATTATTTGTACATTTTCCAAGCTATTCACTTACATAATGAAAATTCTACTTCCACGGTTCTACTAAGCTTTAGTTTCACATTCCCTTCCCATGCAATTTCAAATTGGGAATTAATACTGGAATGGCAACTTTAATAGCAGACAGTATCTCGCTTACGGCAATTGGTCGAATTATTAAACCAGATTAATTTACGGCAATCAGCAATTGGACGACCGAGTTAATGTGGCAGATTAAAACGAAAACGACTTTTGTGAGCCCACCTTTAAAGCTTCATATGCTCTTCTATTACTGAACACTACCTAAATTCTAGCCCAATTCAAAAAAAGAAAAGTCTAAAAAATGGTTTCCAAAAAATTTTAAACTTTCATATTAAAATAGAAAAAGGGTCGGTTTAATCCGATTTCGTTTTAACCTGATTTCGTTTTAACCTGTCACATTTTATTAATCACGTTGTTAATTTATTCAAGTGCCATAGGCGTCACTGGATCAGCTGACACACAAGTCAATGCATGTAATACATTCGCGGATTGAGGAGAAGTTTACGTATTAACAAGTCATTCGCTGACTTGATATACACTGCCTCTTGCTCATTGATAATGCATTTGCGAAGAACTAAACCGGGATAGTTGTTTAATGCCATGTGAGTTAACAAGAACTACACGGAACAATTAATAAAAATTAGTCAAAAACTAATCGAAGCAATATAAGTGTCATAATTAATATAATAATGTAACAGTCAAGGAAGTATATAACGCAATGCAAACGGTTTTTCGTTACGAAGAGCAGGCTAGTTCAGAATCGAACCTTAAGCCTAAAGAGTTACATTTTTTAAGGAAAATGCAAACGCAAATGTCAATTACGGAGTTTATTATAATAAAAACTAAGCAATTCTAAGCAACAATAAATGGTCCATACTTACTGTGGGTGAAAAATAATGCTTGATTGTTGTAATAATACATATAATATTACCTTTGTACAGTCACATAATCTAGTAACAGGCCTATTAAATGACTATATAAAGGAAATCGATATAGTCATACCTTGTTATAGTCACTATCCCGACGCCGTGACTATATCGAGGTGCGACTGTATAAAATTAGGATAACTTGAGTTTCTCCACGCCTGTGCACTATTACAATGTTCTCTGAATTTTTAGATGTCATTGAACAGTACCTGTGCTTTTTGATAAACTACATGTACTAGTATAATGGTTGGTGATGGTTTCAAGGATTGATCAAAGGTGACAAATGGCTTTTATGTCTTTAAAGACCCTAACGTGTAGTTACTGAATGATAATCAAAACGCGTGTTGATCAATAACCTATTGATTTGTTTCAGAAAACTTGTTTGTTTTACTGCCGCAATCTTGTAATCCCTTAGACTGTTTTCCGTTCAAATTTGAACGGAATTTTGATTCACTGACAAAATCGCTTTATATCTCCTTTATT
>CAJVPJ010000440.1:0-25088 GCA_910592205.1 Paraglomus occultum | reverse complement strand
CTAGGCCATTCATATTTCCCAAATCAGTTTCGTGTACACCATATTAATGGAAAGTGTGTTTTACCATATTTTGCTGATCGGCCACTAATTGATGAGTTTACTGTGGCGTACCAGTCATGTGAATGAAGAATAATTAGAATGATTTCCACTTTATGTTCGATCGCTAGCATATTTAAATAACAGCAATTGAGGTGTTTATACTCAGTTGTATTCTGCGTTCGTTTTTATTCTAACGGTGGAGTCAACAAATATTTCACTTTGGAGAAATAATTTATTGTAAGATTGACTCATATTTATCTCCTCCCATTGGTCGCCTGCAGACGAACGGGAGGTACGACTAAATGCCGTCTTCGTCATCCCATTCTAGTCGTTTAAAGTTGAATGAGATGCCAAATGGGTTGTTGTTACAATAAAAAGCACTGTTCGTCCTTTAGACAGACCCAAAAAGGTACAAATTTGTCTTCTTGCAGACAAAAACGTTTGTTGACAGCAGTGAATAGATCGTAAGCATACAATTGATAAGGTCATATATCATCTGCAACTACTCCTTTTTGTCCTGTGAAACAAAGCAGTTTTATTCACCCCCTGCATCTAATTCGTCCCGTAGTACATATTCAACAGTTTCGGAAATGGCTTAATAATCATTTATTATTCCGAAGAGTCGAATATATTGATACTAGTTACAACGCTTAGAGCTGGTTAGTTTTTCTCCGTTACAATTAGTTAGTTCCCCTGATAAGAGCGGCGGCTTTTTTATATGAAGCTGCGCATATGTCTTCTCATGAAGGTAACTTTCTATTGTAGAAAGTCTGATCAAACTCTGTAAGTGACTTTGAATTCTAAAGTTTTATCTAAATCAGCATTTTTTTTGCAAGGAACTAAGCTTATACAATTTAAATTGTTAAATGCTCTGATAAATTTTCTGCAAACTCGCCGTCCGTTGTTTGCCACACTTTGCAACCAATTATTTTTCCGTTCAAAAATTCGGTAGTTTAGCCTCTTCTATGTAACACGGACATCGCAAGTGGGAGGTGTATTATTTATTTAGTTAGCGAAAAATATAACACATTTCAAAAATGGACTGCGTACATAATATAAAATTCAGAGTAATTTTCTCTTCGGGCTTGCCACATTTGATAGGACAGAATGTTTGGGTTTCTATGTATTCTTGTATTCTAAGAAATAGCATGATTATGCAAATTTTATCTACGGTCCCCAGTTCTAATTTGTGATTGGCATGTTACACATACGCCGATGGTATCTTGCCACCGTTATTATTATACAGTAGTTACGGCCGCCGTTCACTCGGACTTCAATTCAGAGCTTCGCTAGTAATTTCTTACTAACTAACTCTCGCCCCCTATACATCCTCGTTAGCAGAGAGCTGTGTTTTTGGTAATTTGTGTAAACTTATGCTGGACAGGCGTCGCCCCCTATACATACTCGTTAGCAGAGAGCTGTGTTTTTGGTAATTTGTGCTGGACACATTTCTTAGGGGTTGTACACACATATTGTGGCAACAATTATTTCACCAACTCGACTGGAATATCTATAAATAAACCAGTGTTCCATTAAGTAAATTCAATGTTTTCTGCGAGTGAAAACTGCTTCGATCATACAGGTATCAGTATGAGCAGCAAACTGTACTGTAGTCTATGAACATTTTTTAATTCGTATTCTCGAATTTATTAAGCGTCTTCGGATGTCGCCTTATTAACTGGCCAGCTTCCTCGCCCGAGGTTTATAAATGTTATGATGGTTCCCCCACGTATATGTTTGAATAATTTAGCACCTGAGCTTAAAGTGGAAATTATTCTCCATTTGAAAATCCCTGCATCTCTTGCCAGGTGCTCGCGTGAATGGAACAGTATTCTGAATTCACCTTCAACGAAAGCCAAGTGGCTGATTGGCAGACGAGGGAGAACCCATGCATTATTTCACGCGGTCAGAATGGGCGAACCCTTTATTAACCTTGATGTGGTCGAATGTCTATTTGCGCAAAACGCGCACATTAGTCGATACTTTATCCAAAGATTGGTACTCGGGTTTGGCAAGTGTGACAGTAGGCTTATTGATCTCAAATTAACGCATAACATGGGCAATCTGGATCCAGATCGGAAAAAGTTCATTCAAAACAAAATACGCAGTCCGTGGGCAAGCAATCTTTCCTTCGATGTTTTTTCCCGAATTCTTAAAGAAGGACATGATCTGTTTGGCGGAAATGACATTCCTGTCAAAGGAAATGATATGGATTTATTTTATTATCTCTCGGGTGGACTATTAGGAACTAGACAATCGACAGTCGAAATACAGAAAAATATGGATGAAATTAAAACGTTGATTAAAACGTATAAATTCGTACCATTTCCTTCCCCTCCTAGTCCAAGGGTCAGAAATTCATATTTTCTACATCCCGGAGATTTCGATGGTTACACGAACGACTGGGACTGGAATGCCACCATCGCACGACCTATTCAGCTCCACCCTGAATTAGTTGTTGTCTGGAAAGAAAGCGGATATCCTGAAGTAGTAAACGACGTAAATGACATTGTCGTGAGAGCCTCGCTGATACATGAGTTTGAAGCTTCGGCTTTATTAGAACAAGTTGTCAAGAAATTGAGCGATTTACAGGCAGTTGGTTTTAAATTGACCGACAAGGTTATCGGAGATGTCCTAATACTATTGGAACGCAAGCTAATCAATATAGGCGAAACGCTTATCGAAGTTTTCGCCATTATTCGTAAAAAGTCCAAGGAGGATATTTATATTATTTGTCTAACAGAGCTATTGCGGCCAGAACGAAATATCGAGCAACACGTTTCACTTAAGTTTATAGTCGATCGTATTGATAAACCTGAAGACAAAGTTCTCTCGGCATTTGAGAAATACACCTCAACCAACCGCAGTGTATATAAATATGTGATAGATAAATTTGGTGATCAGTCCCGAGTCGCTATGCATATGTGCGACAACGTAACAATTGAATAACGCACAAACGTTATCGTACAGTATTTGTGATAAACCGTATTTAAGCGACTGTTACTTATTCATTATTTATTTCAATATGTATAAGGCGATGCCATACGGTTAAGATTATAAGATTTTGTTTCGGGTAATGCTTAGAAATATGCCACTACAATATAATTATAATTGACAACAGTAAAAATGGGAAATAAATCTTAAATTGACTAAACAAGCAACGGATTGTTCATATCAGGATTAATTGCATTAAACAAGCCACAACATCCGGAAGGAAGTTGGGACTATCTCATTGCGAACAGTTTACATACATTAACGGTCATTTGCATCTGTTATCCTAATGAAACCAGCGCACTAGGGTAGTTGCTATCTTCTCAATTTCTCAAACGGAATGCAAAAACCGTTGTTAGAGACCATGCAAAGACGGTGTTCTTTGCTGGTATCTCTATCTACCAACGTTCGTTTGTTGTCTAATTGACGAAATAAAATTCACATGCTCTGAGAACCATACGTGGTTGTTCTGATAGAATTAATACTAGAATCAAAATCGCGATCGAGCTATACGCCGTAGTCCGGAGTCCATCCACCTCGAAGAATTCCGTTAACCAGTCGTCGAATACGCGTCTGCTGGATCATCCAATCTCAATTGGGTTTGGAATATAACAAGCTTACAAAACAAGGAATCAAACCCGGTTAGGTTCTCAGTCATAACACGGATTTTTCGTCGGTTTCTGATATTAATATTGAATTTTGAGAGCATGGGAACGAAAGGGAAACAATAAAAGACGGGATATTCGGACAAGAGGTGGGAGAAGAAGTCGAGAGCTCCGTATTTGTTTACCTCGGTCTTGTGATTCAGTGTAGGCAACTCAACCATTCAACGTGTTTTACAAGTCTTTTTGCTTTAAACTGTGAGTATTTTAAATATTTGCTATCTTTACTCAATTCAAGCCGACAAGTGGTATGTTGATCACCACCATAGAAAAGTTGAAGAGTATAGCAGTTCGTCAATCATTTATCACATTGTTCTTTTCCTCATTCATTCAATTCACATGTTCATGTCGAAAACCGTTCCGGGACAATTGACAGCTATTACAGCGCTTTGTGAAAACAGTAGACTCTTTATTGATGGTTGTTGTTATTCATGCAAGATTGTGTGTCATTCTATCAAATAACGACTATATATAATTAACAAAATGCATTACGATTAAGTGGCTAATAAATATTAATGTCCATTGCATTGATTTCAAATCAACAATTGATTGTCTGGCACAGTACGCATAAGATAAAGTCGATTTATGATGATGGTCTGAGCGTTTGATCAATCCATCTCTCTATATCTTCAGTGCCATCAATGTCAATATCACTCGTTGCATAATGTCCTCTTCCGTCTAATAATAACACTTGATCATGATACTTGAGTAGATTCCTATTGTGTGATACTGTGATACAGGTGATTCCCAGTGATTTACATGTTACAAAGAATTGACTTTCGAGTGCCGAATCAAGAGAACTAGTCGCCTCGTCGAATGCTACAATTGATTTGATATATTAGCCATAAGCTAACAAGGTAGATGGCTAGAAATGTTCGTTGATCAAATTAGCATAAGTCTATTTACCTGCGAATACAGGCCTCCAGTAGAAGAGGCGTGCAAAAGCCAACTTTTGTTGTTCTCCAGGACTTAGCATTGTATTCCATTCTTGACCATACACGGTGTCAAAATCCCCACAGATCTTCTCAATATGTACAAGTCCGACTTTGGACAATATTGTTCTAATTGCTTCATCAGTTACTGCAAATTGAAATAAACGGTCGATAAGTTTGAGAATTTACTCCGTCTTATGTTTGAGAATAAATTACCATACTTACTGAATGATGATCTTAACGAATTAACGACTGGGTACGTTATTTGGTCTCTCAAAGATCCATACGTTAAATAGGGCGTCTGAGGCAAGTATACAAGTACTTTCTGCTTCACTGTTGCGTGCGGTAAATTGACTGCTCCCTCGCAAGCAGGCCATAGACCACTCATTGTTCGTAATATGGATGTTTTCCCGCTTCCGTTCGGCCCAAGAATTATGACATTCTTGTTTTGTTCGATGGTAAAGCGCAAGTCAGTCAGTAATGTTTTTCCCGCAGGCGATTTGATTGTTACTCGATCGAACGATATTGATAATTCGGTGTAAGCACTAATGAATAGATGAAATTTGGATGGAAGGAAACGTCAGTATATGTAAGCATCAGTTAAAAATTCTGATCATTACTAAAAGCGTATACCAACTTTGGTTGTTGGTCAAGTAAAAAGTCTGAATCGATGTTCTCTAGACTGCCGTCAATGTCATGGACCGTCTCCACATGCTCTAGGCGATTCTCAATATCGTCAATCGCTTCTAGCAGTTGTCCTATACGTGCAGTGTAACCCGCCAAATCGGATATATCAGACGCCCGCTGAACTATGACCGTAAACAGATAGACAAGATAGATTGATAAGAAAGCGTTCTATTAAAAAGGTGTCAAGGCAATGTTGATAGTAATTTGTTAGTGGCCGATTAATTTGTATAATAATATCTAATCATGCTACATTATACA
This sequence comes from Paraglomus occultum, assembly GCA_910592205.1. Classification (NCBI taxonomy): domain Eukaryota; kingdom Fungi; phylum Glomeromycota; class Glomeromycetes; order Paraglomerales; family Paraglomeraceae; genus Paraglomus; species Paraglomus occultum. The sequence continues at coordinate 19,519 of CAJVPJ010000440.1, read as the reverse complement.
TACCAACGCAATGATTGCACTCAGTTCATCAGTTGGAAGGTCATCATATTTGCCAGAAAATAAGGGAATGGCGATAACCACGTAACTGAGAACGGAACCAAAATAACCAAAAGCCTCAGTTACAGCTACGATAAAAAATAAGATAGAATGTTAGGCATGATATCAAATAAAATCTCAAATCATTGCCAATTGTTTTATAACATACTTTGTAAGGGCAATTCCTTGTAAACAATTTTCTTCTGGTATCCTAAGACTCTCATCAACAATTCATCCAATCTTGTCCTCTCTCCTTTCTCTCCCCACGAGAAAGCAATTGATTCTACATAATTCCTGATTCTCGCGTGTAAAAATCTGAAATAGCCTTCTTGTTGCTCTTTCAAGAATACCAATTCAACAATGGGTGAGATTAAGAAACGGGAGCAAACAGTGCCGACTACGAAGTAGATATAGATCAGCATAGGGCCAAGATATCCAGAGATAACAAAGCATTTGTAGGTATAGTAAATGATGAGGATGGGAGTAATGATTACTTCGGAAAGGATTAGGGCGAGTTTAGTTGAAAAGTTGGATGTATCTTGAGTTATTCTCTGATCACTGTAAAATTGTCATATACGATGTGAGGCTGTTAGATGAAAGCCAATATATATGATCTGATTCCGACTAGCAACATTCATTTGTAGTGGATACGTACGGATTGTCAATTTCCGGTTGCCAGACGAGTAAGCGGTATAAAGTTTTGCCGTTAACGTATCTCGTTTGTATATATCTAGTAAGAATTCGTCTTGTCTTTAAAGCAAACAGTCCGTTTATAAATTGTACGAGACTCCTCCCCTGTAAAAGAGCAAAACGCAAAAGGGTAAGTCACATGTGGCATCCGATACATGTGCAATCGAATGTCATCAGTTCCAATTAAAACACTTACCACGCCAGCAGCAATCACGAATAGCAAAGCCAACACGAGCACGATTTTAAAACCATCCCAGTCTCTGCCGACAAATACGCCGTAAAATCTGCTTGGTATTGTTCCCACATAATATACTGCAATCTCTTTTATAAAGCTGACTACCATGAATGTGAGCCATAGCCATATCACATTTCCCTCTGGCTTTCTGGGGGATAGTATAATACGAAATATGCGTAGTAGACGGCGAAGGAAAACGCGGTCGAACGATGATTGTGATTTTTTTGTCTGATATGATGGCAGGCGTGATGCTGGTCTTTTTTTTTTAAATGAACGTTGTTAAACGTTAGAATTGATATATATCATTGTAGTAATCACGTGAAAATACAGTGACCAGGAAAAAAAAAAGACGCTGATAGTATGGATGTCTTACTTGAGGTCGCCTTCCACTGTCGTAGAGCCATCTTGTATTGACAACGGTTCACAAAAACGAGGCATGGTCTGCGTCCAGGGATATCAAAGTGTATACTAATAAGTGAACTGTGCTGTTGTCTGTGCACTATGCACTGTGTGGGTTTATAGAGAGTATGTGGATGTATTTTTTTGAGTTACACTTTGGTTGAAATGTTGGTGCTTTTATACAATTTGACATCCGGATGCATGGATCTGAGAACACATTATTTAATGAATAAAAGGCGTGCGATATTTGAGGGGGGGGGAGGTTCGCAGATATATTCCCGATTAATAAATGATTATGAATGTGTGAATAGGTGTTATTGTTCCCATTTGTTGTACAAGATGTTATAGAACATTGTAGATTTAAATAAGGTTCTCAATTGTGTATTTAAATAGTAATCATGTTCATTATTTAATTGAAATCTTTGCGATAATGGGAGCAAAGTATTCGTTACGGTCCGTATGCAATCAGCAAAGCTAATATATGCATACATGCTGTATGACGTATTACCATACAAACGACAGGTCCCGCCAGTCACGTTACAAGTTGGCGGGAAACACTGTTTCGAGTATATGGTATAATATGACGTATATATACATACCGAATAAGGATTCATAAATGCCAGGCGCAGCAGCCCAGGTCCAATAGACCAAATTGTGAACAAACGTCATGACACTGTTGGCCGAAACATTCTTATGCAAGAATGTCTCATTGTGCATTCACCCTCCATTCCGCAGTCTTTTTCCTCTGGATTCGCAACACTTGCTTTGCCTCCGCCATCCTTAAATTGTCATCTGCCTGTTTCTATCGTATCTTACGAAGATCCAATTAACAATTAGAATGTCCAAATTGTTAAGTGTTACACATGGATAAAATGAAAATAAGTAAGAAGTCTGGAATGCCAATTGCGTATTTTATCGGTAAGGGGGACGAAAAGGAATAACCGATGAAAAAGGATAAATGAATGTCAAGTGATAACAGCTCATGACAGCAGCAATCACCGAGGGCACGATAGCAAATTGACAATCCTTGATAAAGAAACATTAATACAGCCCCTGACATGAATAGATCGACCAACGTCTTGCACAAGAATTTTGTTTTCAATCTTTGTGTAATCTTAAGAACAAGTCTCGAAGGTTTGCAACTTTTTCGGACTTGAAAACTCTCCGGATGAAAAATTAGTATCAATATTATGTAAGAATGACTAATGAGAAGGATTGCCACAACCCCAAAATAACCAGTGGCAAAAATAGAATTGATAATAAATGCAGGCACCAGGTACAAAGCTCTGGTTGAGTTTGCTTGTTTCCTGCAACCTGCGACAAATAGAATACTTGTTACTGTTATTAAACAAATGACCAAGATTGAAAATGCCCGTACGAAATGTACATGCCGTTAGCTGACATACAGCAAACATTGATATAATATGCACTGGCATATGTTAATCTTGTGAAACGTGTTGAAAGCACGTTTGTCAATTGGTTCGAAAAAGAGGGGTGAGAGTGGAAATTTAATAAAGATTATAAGTTTGCACAAGGCCGACAATGACAATCATCCAGATCCCCTTAATAGTCAAGACCTGGTTTCTGATCGTTTGTATTCATGATGATTCCATTTAGAGAATGCTACCGGTGAATCTCCAAATATGTCAAATAACTTTAATATTTTTATTTATAGAAATTCTGTTTACTGCTGGGAATCATTTCTATATTCTATTGGCCTTACTGTTTCAAACGAGAAAAAGACAGGCATCACGAATAGTTTTGAAATCCGTAAAGAATATAAAGACATATAATATAATGCACTAGGCATAATGCACCTTCCCTAATAGAAAACCTTCCATTTTAATACATTATGCGAAAAAACTTGGTACTATCCAATCGAACACACTGTTTGCTGGTACCAGACATGTTTGCTTACGTGAGAATAATGTCGTTAAACTTCATACATGCTTAGTAATACGCAGATGCCAAAAATTAATTGTGACGAACGTATTGTAGCATCGAAACACAACTGATAACAGCTTATTGGGGGTTTACGTTACCGTGGATTAAGTAAATGTTTGATGTTAAAATAGTGTAAACTGCTAAATCCGGTTAAGAAAAATGGGCTGTTAAAAACAGTTAGCCATAAAATCATAAATTTAAGGTGTTTAGGTAAAAAAAGAGTAAAAGACGGAGGATTTGGAGATTTGCGTTCTTTATTGGTATATTTGTGGTCGGTCTAAATGTCTTACAGTTTTTCGTCCATATGGACATTTAACAGCGTAGTCTATTATTATGTTTTACCTGCGGAATCGGACGCCACCAGGCATTGATACCCAGCATGATTACATTCATATTGGTTTCAAGTATGCGAAGTGATAATTTTTCTAGTATTGATTGGCAAGTCATAACCCATCTTGATTTTCGCGTTCCTTTCTTGTTTGCCATAACCCACCATGGTGGCTGTGTCTAATAAAGCGGAGCAGATCTCTCGCAATTCCATTGGCCAAATTTGTATGAGCTGCAAATGCGGGATCACGTTCTGCTCCGCTTTAGCCTTTCCCTGTATTTGGTAATTCTTGCAATGTTTCGGCTTGACCGCATTAATGTCTAATCTACAGGTACTAATGCTAAACATGTTAAAAGAAAGACTATCATAACCAAATAATGCACAATAACCTCGGGGTTTTTATAATTAAATTTGAGAGCTGAGATCTTTTCGGATCTGTTCTCTAACATCCCATTGGTTAACGATATGCATCAGAGAATTCCTACTTTGAGTAAAATGCGTCAACTTGCTTATTGGCAGTCTTTTTACAGTAAATCTGTAACATCAAATACAAGATTAACGAGGCTTTGACGGGCTGGCCTGACGGCCGAATTATCAAGAGAGAAATGCCTCATCCCGTACCTTTTGCCGTTGCAATAGCACAGTGAGTGTATGATTTTTGTCGGATAATCGTTAAAATGTCAAGGTGAGAGTAGCAAGCAGTACACAATGTATTTGCCCGGATTATAGTATCGTTAAACAAAAGCCTGATATGGGTTATACTTAACCGTATTAATATGATAAAATGTAGGCTTTATTTCGATCAAATTTGTAGCCAAATTCGGGATAGCAAGATTTCCATTAAAACCTAAATTTCATCATCATTGCGACAACATTTTGCAATCGCCCAGCTTGTAAATATTTAAAAGTGTTTGCAGACCCGACTCGTTGCAACATTACGACCACGAAAAAAACCCAACATGACAAAAGTACTTGACATAGCAACACCTTTTGCAAATCTTCCTGTTGTGCCTGCATGCCTACATTCACCTGCAGAACCGGCACCCGGTTTGATTCTGCTGAGCGAACAACTAAACATTTCGCCCTCAATTGAAGCAGAAGCGGATGAATTATGTCAGGATGGATTCACGGTATTGGTTCCCGATCTTTCAGAAATCAGTGGACAAGACAAAATCATGCTATATTTATCTTGCGCATTTGAAGTCTTGGAAGACGTTGTCGGCAAATGCGGCGTTGGGATTATTGGGAAAGGAATCGGTGCAGACTACGCTCTCGAGTTTGCTTCTTGCAAGAGACTGTTGTGTGGTGTTGGATATCTACCTACCAACGATTCGATTGTTGAAAAACGGATAGAAGACGTTTCCATACCATTCGCACTTCATCTTTCGCAATCAGCTCCGCAACGGTTACTTGATCATTGCAAATCTTTGAGTCACGTCAAGGTTTATACATATCCATTGGCAAAATCAGAGGATCCTGACACGGAAACGCTCTTGCTAGATCAAGCTCATAAAGATCTCGCATATAATCGATCGCTGAGTTTGTTAAAGACGGCCACGAGAAAGAAATACGACCTGTCGCTGCTGTGGGATCAACATTGTCATTTTGAATTTGAGGAGAAGGATGTCAAAAAGACCTTGGAGACTATGGTTAGTTGAAAATGTTTTGAATGCTTGAATTATCTTATCGTTTTTCTAGTAATTGGATATATAAAACCCACCCGGTAAAACTTTCCTTGATCGCGCTGGTAACTTGCAATTAAAAACGCGTGAGAAATGGAAAGTGAATATACCATGTTATTGCGAGAAAGTTTAAAAGCATGTACTGATTTTTTATTATTTTCATCTTATAGGTTGATGAACCATATGTAAATCATATTCCAACGATGACCGGTGGCAGTGGCAAGAAGGCCTTGACTGAATTTTGTAAGCCCATAAAACCTCAGCCGTGCGAATGGCACAATGACGAGGACGTTCAACTTTATGAAAATGCGTAACGAATAAATAAACTAACGCAACGTCTGTTCTGTATATATGTATAGACACCCATCACTTTATTCCCTGTAACCCGCCGTCGACCAAAATAACACCCATCACTCGCTCGGTAACGCCCACTCGCGTGGTGGACGAGTTTATCTTTTCCTTTACTCACACTTGCGAAATGGACTGGATGCTTCCAGGCATTGCTCCTACCAACAAACATGTAGAAATTCCAATGGTGGCGATAGTTGAATTTCATGGAGATAAAATCGCGTGCGAACGTATATATTGGGATCAGGCGAGTGTTTTGGCGCAATTGGGAATAATAGAAAAGATTGACAAGGTAATCCGTGGGCGGGAGCAGGCGGATAAGGTCGTAGAGAATATTAGCAGTCGTGCAAACAAGTACGAGGAAGGCCGAGGAAGAATGAAGAAAAAGCATGAGCAAGTAGGGTAGATGCAAGCTCTATCGGATTCATCGTATTGAAGTAAGCGATACGTCGATCGGGTATGTATCTACTGTTGATGTCTGGTAAAAATTTACGTTTCAACATTGCATAATATTTATATTAGTGTTTCCATGCTTGGGATGGGAGGGTGATGAATATAATGAGTTGCATCTAATCCTTTGGGAGGCATAGTTTTAGTTTAACGTTGTTTTCTTTTGTACGTTTCGGCCGACTGGTTATTGTTGAAATATAATAAAGACATTACCACTGACAGGCTGTCGGCTTCTGCAAATTCATGAGCTAAAATTACAGGCCTATGCTTAGAATGGGAACGCCTATTACTATACAGTCTTAAAGAACCAAGACGTTTATTTCCACACACACACAAAAAAAAAAAAAAAGAAAAAAGAAAAAAGAAAAAAGGATACACGAGTACAGGGTGTATCACAAAGTGAGAGAAATGGAAGCCTGAGCTGTAGAAACACAGACGATATTATGATCATATCTTGTCCCCCACAGAACATAATTACTATGTACAAATTTATACATTTAGGAACCCATTAAATTATTCAGTACTATACATAAATATCGTACAGGAAGAAAGCGCAATTAAATTAATTACATAAGCTCTATCGCTTGATCTTGGTAACGTTGACCAGAGTTCAACCAGAGAGATACCCGCGAAGCCTTGCAAGTTGATTTCTAAAGACGACTGTCATGGGCTCGTTATTATTAAAACCAGAGATAGCCATCCTCCATTTCGTTCTCTCCTCTACTTCGTTGTTGTTTGTCCTGGTTGATGGGGTGGACCACGTTGCGGTTGTCCTCGGCAATTGATTTCTTGGTGGAAAACTAAACAGTTCCGGCAGATATCCTTCAAAAAATAGACATCCGATTACTCTTTCGCAAGAACATGTTTTGAGCAAGGACAAAAGTTGTCGATTCCAAGGAACCTTTGCCTTACAATATGCATTAAAAATATCGTCCAACTCTCTCCATGAAGTCTCGATTCGAGCATGAGACAACGCCAGAGAGTTGTTAGATGCATGAAGTTTGGCGTTCTGTATACGTGCTGCTGTCATCTCATCCATCAAATATTGAACAACACGCGAGTGAACGCCAAACTCTGCTATAAAGAATTGGTATACGACAGGTGAGTACTTGTGGATCGTGCGGTCTAGAGGAATAGAACCGCTATTGTCTGGGTCAACCTCGATGGGATTTTTAATACGGTACTCTTCGAATAAGGCAAGGATTTTCTCTTCGGGGTCGTCAATCGCATCAATTACAAACTTAATATTAAGCGAATGATCTTCTTCTAGCTGTCTTGCTGGATTTAACAGTTTTCTTAAACAAGCAGAGAGTACATCTCGTCTACTCGTATGATGAACGATGGTGAGCGCGTCAATAAATACATCTCCTACATCGTGCAAATGCCGCTCAAGTAATATGATATCTCCAAGCAAGTCGTCAGTCACTTTGTATCCACGCGACTGTAAATCATTCAATCTCGCAACAATTTGATCTAAATCTGGTTTGACCCAATTAGCTGGCGGATCGGTTGGATACAACATTTGCAACAAACCCAGCATAGCGTAAGGATTTGTATCTTCAACTACTTCGTGGTACCCGATTGCGTTCCAGGCGTCAAGTAATTCCGGACAAATGAGTATGGCTTGTGCAATGCCGGTCAATTTGCAATCGCACTCGTAACCTGCTTGTGCAATGCCGGTCAAATTGCAATCGCACTCGTAACATGAATCATCGTCATGATTAAAAAGATTCAGATTCTTTGAAATGTGATTTCGAACTATCGGCCTGGGAGGAAGAGGAGCGAATTTGTAGCGTTTAATAAACGTTTTGATATCCTCTATGTTTTTCTCTCTCATCAACGTGTAAAATAATTCCATATCCGTTTTCATATCGTTATCAAAGATATTAATATACTTGCTTTCGGCCACGTTACGAATGTTGGAGACGTTGCTTTGCCGCAAGCGACGACTTCTGCTTCGTGCATGTTTACCAAACCTGCGCATCAGATTCTGAGCCAAATACCGGCTGAGATGGGCTTTTTGAGCAAGTAGACATTTGACTACATACGGATTAATGAACGGCTCGCCCAGTCTTATTGCATGGCCGAACGCATGAATTATTCCATGTGTTCTGATTAGCCACTTGCTCTTAACAAAGGGTAAGGTTATTAGGTAGTACCATTCGCGCGAGCTTCTAGCAAGCGGTGTAGGATTCTTCAAGTAGAGGATAATCTCCACTTTAAGCTCGTCGGGTAGTTCGCAAAGTAAAGGTGAAGAAGGTGAAGAAGGTGAAGAAGGTGAAGGTGAAGTGGAAGAATCCATGGGGATAATGATAATGTGCCTCAGGCTTGGGACTTTCAATTATTTACTATTTAAATAAATGTGGTTACCCACACCTGTGAGCATGAGAATTTCCGTCAAGGTATGCTGGGACCCAGGTGTTGCAATTTTAAAATCAACTTATCAACTAGCGCACCTAGCCAACTGAATGATGATGATGGTGATGATGATAACCAATTATGCTAAACGATGGTAATTTTTTCGCCACTTTATAGATATGCCTCGCCTCCTGCTAGGAGCGTAAAAAAAAAATAGATGTGATTGTCCAATAACAACACATAATATAATCGGTCACATGCCCTCAAATCATACTTAATATGTTGGTCACTTTTTCCGTCGACTAATTTGGACTAGCGTATAGCGATGGAAGCGTTGCCAAAAAGGATGTTACAACAATAGAGATGGCATTCAAGGTTGCTTTAATTAGTATTAGGGGGCATTGTTGTCACAATTAACTGCCAAGATTGTAAATAGCTATAAATCATCCACATAACATGACAGAAATACGATTACCAATAAAATTGTAATTTATAAAATGACACGTATTATTATTACTCAGTGCGAAAAGCAAGCTAAACATTCGGTGACACATATAATTTGTTTAAGAAGCTTTCTGTGCGCGTTTTAAAAAGTTGACTAGTGGCTCTGATCAGGGGGTGACGGGACACGTTTGGTATATGCAATAAACTCTGTATATATAATTTTTTATTTGTTATAAAATACGCATTAATATTAATATATTATTTACTATTTAATATGTTCGCTCACAAGTAGCAATTGACTCAATTTACATTTTAAAAAAAAAATAATATTTAAAGCATTATTTTTCTTAATCGCGTTTGACAGATGTGTTATTTCTCGCTACTTGAAGTCATGTTCGTTTTAATAAAAATTACGTAAAAAACGCATATTATATCCTAAATCAGGCATTGCTTGTTTACAGAGAGCATAATATGCTTATACTGTACATTTAAAGTTAATAGAAAAATTGACTTAGACCATATAAAGGAAGTGATATATAATCACGTAACTTTGTTCAGTATTGTTTTCGATCATGGCATTATCATTATCATTATTATTTTCGAAATTAAATATGGGCGAAACCAAAAAGACACACTTTAATTAAATGTATTGAATTAAGATCGTTAATTGATTTATTGCTCATATTTGATTTATATTTTATACAACTTGCCCTTACAATTGTAAAATAGTTGCCATTTCGTAAACTTTTTATAGGAAAGAGTGGGGGTGGGGATGGGGGAATGAGTTCAGCAACTCGTTTTATTTTTTCGCGAATTAAGCCCAGAGAATATCAAATAAATTCCCCATAAACCACGAAGTGAATGACCATGTGTACGTCTCGCGAAATCTGGTCCAGGGAGGCTAATGTGTAATAAAGACAACAGCCCAGTATTTTTAAAAACATTTATTATACATACTATCTACTATAAAACTGCTTCTGTAAAGGAATGCAAGCGCCTTAAAAATTGATCAACTTGATTGCTAAACACAATCGTAACGTTTTTGTTTTGGTTGTAAGAACGAATAGCATTCATCCATACCATTTTCTCCTCATGCACTTCATCGCTCGTCTTGCATATTGTTTGTGATGTGAATGGCGTAATACGAAACTTTTGGCTTGAAATTACTTTCGGTAATCGATTTTCTGGTGGAAAACCATACAGTTCCGGTAGATATCCTTCAGAAAATAGACACTCGATTACCCTTTCGCTAGGACATGTTTTGAGCAAGGGCAAAAGTCGTATATCCCAAGGAACGCCCGCCCTACAATATACATTGAAGATGTGATCTAATTCTGCCCAGAGACAATCTATTCGACTGGAAGACAACGCTAGGGAACTATTGAATGCACAAAGTTTTGCTTTTCTTATGCGAGCGGCTGTAATCTCGTTCATCAAATATCCAGTAATACAAGAGTAGGCACCAAACTTTGCCAGCATGTATTCGTATACGATAGGTGAGTATTTGTGGATAGTATAAGCTGTAGAAAAAGAATCATTACCGTCTAGATTTACATCGATGGAATTTTCAATTACGTATTCCTCGAACGCGGCAAGAATTTTCTTTTCGGGATCATCGATCGCGGTAATTACAAATTCAAGTGAATGATATAATTTCAGCTCTCTTGCTGGATTCAATAGTTCTCTTAAACACACAGAGAGCACTTCTTGCCTAGTCATGTGACAAACAACGGCGAGCGCGTTAACGAGTACGTCTCCTATGTCGTCTAACTTTTGCTCAAGCAATATCATGGCATCTCCAAGCAAATCATCCGTCACTTCGTATCCATACGATTGTAAATCGGTCAATTTCGTGACAACTTGATCTAAATCTGGTATGACCCAATCAGCTGCCGGATTATTCGGATAAAGTGCTGACAACGAACCCCTTACAGCAATGTCATTCGTATCTTTGACTACTTCATGATAACCAATTTCCTTCCAGACATTAATCAATTCCGGACAAACGAGTATGGCTCGCGCAATGACGGTCAAATTGCGACTACTCTCATAACCATCTGCGGATGAATTGTCACAAGACTCGAATATCAGATTTTTTGAAACGTGGTTTCGAGTTTTTGGTCTAGGAGGAAGCGGAACAAATTTGTAGCGCTTGATCAACGTTTTGATTTCACACATGTTTGTATCCAACGTCGCTCGCGCTTGGCTCATTTTAAGCGACCCGGCTGACAAATAGTAAAATGATTCCATATCATCGCCACGAATGGGAATGTCATTACCATCATATCTGCGATGTGCCTCGTCGAGAATGCGAGTAAATACGTCTAAAGAAAGGTTGCTTGCCCACGGACAGCGGCCTTTGCCTTGGACCACGTCATCTCCCAAATCTAGCGCTTTTTTGGCATCGGCAAGCCTGCTATCATACTTACCAAAGCCGAGTACTAATTTCTGCGTAAAGTATCGACTGAGATGGGCATTGTGAGCAAACAGACACTCGACAACGTCGACGGAAATGAAGGGTTTTCCAATTCTTACAGCGTGAAACAATGCATGTACTCTGCCATGCATGCTGATCAACCATTGAGATTTAGTAGTCGGAGAATTTACAAGGGTATACCAAGCTCGCGAACATTTCGCTAGCGGCAAAGGATTCTTCAAATTGAGAATTATATATAACTTGATTTCTGGCGCAAGATTATCGAAACTCGCCAACATGACTGAAGTGATAAAATTGTTGAATTCACTAAGAAAAAAAAGAAAAAATTAGGATTTTCGCAATGTTGACAATGTATTAATCATCCATTTTCACGTTCGGTGTTTTTTTTTTAAAAGAAAGGTAGGCAGGAAGAAACATAGACTCACCGAGTACTTCCGAAGCAAAATAACTAGTCTTGACAAAGCTTATATAACATTTGTTTAGAGTACAATTCAATTAATCGACTGCCGAAAAAACCATGATGTCTGTCCAAATTGGGTAATAATCAAAGGAAATTCTTCTCCGGAAAATAATCGATAAATACTACGTATAAAAAATGATGGTTTGAAAAATGTTGAAAGTCAGTATTACTATGTAAATTTTGTTACAGGAATGTAAGGGAGGAGTAAACTCTCTGCTCCTCCGCATGCGAATGCCTCTTGACAAGTACGATATAGAACATATTATAACATTATATTAGCGAGAGCAAGCTTCCACGCAATGATGGTTGATGGATATAATCTATCAGCTGATATCTAATCTTACAATAGAACTCTAATTTTGTTTCATTGATAAGCATCTAAATTTAATTGCAGAATCGTTTCTGCTTTAAATAGACAATGATTGTAAGCTGTGTACACGGACTATAAGGAAATAATAAAGCGTTCTTGGTCATAAGGTTTCCGTGCGGGTACACGAAATGTTTAGAGTTCACAGTATAAAGAGTCGTGTTTTAAAACTTCAAGCGAGTAACGATTGAGCATATCCAATAGCGAAGATGTATGAAGAAATTTCGTAAAGTACTGTATATTTTCTATACGATATAAAAATACAGCGGAAATGAAACGGCTCATTCTGCGTGGGAATGTTTATGTTTAACAAAGGAACTGAGTGATACGACATGCACCGGCTCTTAGGGGTTTGTTATATAATAAGAATAATTACGACATCCTAAAAATAAATTACCTTTTACAATGAGTCACAACATGTATTGATTCTTTCACAACATACAGATATATTCCACATTCCGTATATGGAAATTTGTCAAAGCGCTCTGATCATCTAAACACAAACGTTATCATTAATGTTGGCGTAACACCATTAACTGCGACAAACACTCATTAATGAGGACAATAGCTAACATTCAGTCGTGTGGCTTGAATACATTTGATTGGTACTTTCCCAGGATTACTTTCATACCTGAATATTCGTAGTTTTCTTTCATTTTTTTTGAAAGAGCCTCTCTTACATATTTGAATACCTTGTTTATCTTACTGCTCTATGAATTCAATCATCTTATTCAAATTTCTCATTTGTCTTCCAGATCTTGCACGTTTTCTAAACCAAATATGACCGGTTTCCAGGGGGAAAACATTAACTTTCAAGTGCTCGATCCGAGTTCTCCTTCTTCGGAATTAAATATGACACGATTTACGCTAATTAGAGGAAAGCATGTCTACCAGCTTATGATACAGATTCTAAATAACAATATGGGGATAACGAAATAAATGAACTGATCTTATTATGAATAATAGTATCGCTGGTATTAACGTAGGATGGTAAGAACAGTAGGACAGGCTGAAACTATTTCTTCTCCTTTACGTCGCCGTTCTTTTATAGCTTTAAATTTGAAGTAATCTTGCGTTACAAGCTGAATTACGTAATGAAGTCTTTTGATGGAATATGGACTGGACTGAACGAAAAGGAATTGCTAAACGTGGTAGGTGTGTTACGCAAACACCAATCGTAGAATAATAATAACAACTATTTCGGTAAAGACATATTTCATTTGCGAGGTGTCACGTAGAAAAAGATGAAGTGACTGAAACGTACAAGCAACAAACAACATCATCATGACAACTTATCGTATGGATCCTTTACTTGGCCTGGGTAATTGCCAATTTGATATACAGAAACCGGTTATTAAATATAAAACATGGGATATGATCTTGTTACTCATCGTAACTAAATAATCATATCCATAAATTGGCTTTTGCTATTGACATGTAATCCCTTATCATTCCTGGTACATCATAGACACAAAAGTAAAAAGTGATTAGCGAGAATACTGCTGTAGAAAGCGAGCCCCCTTTCTTGTTCTCGATACGTTTAATCACATGGTTTCTTATTAAATCATGACGAGAAAACTTGTAATAACATAACCAATTAAATAAAGCTTTGGCGTAAAGCGCGACAAATTAATACTCAAACTCGGCAGTAATACATAATATCGTGGAATTGATCAGTAAATAAAGCACGTGTGTTCAATGAATCATTTAATCCCCCCAAAAGGATATTCTTTCGGACGCACAAAAAATCCATTTACGGTTATGGATATGTTGATCGACATTCGAACACAGAAGTTCTTTCAACTATCTCCTATAAATTTTAATGGGGCCGGCATACATTGAGTCAGGGCACAGCCAAAAGTTCTAAAAAGACTCACAAAAGCAATATAATGTACGGTCGTAGTCGAAAGACGTCCAATCATAACTTGAATACAGAAGGAATTCGGCGTGATGATGGGCCCTACTAACAACCTGCATTGCAGATAGGAGCGTCCTATCTTTGCAGATGTTGCGGATGGGTGGCAGCGGCGCAGAAGACACTCGTTGCACATGACGTATCTATTGTTTGTCGGCAAGGTAGTCTCCGAATTTACCGAGGAGGCTTGTGTGAAGATATTGAGGCTTGTGTTAAGCTATTGAGTCATCCTGCACGGACGAGAATATGTAATAGCGGGCTGACATTCTGTAACACTTAATATTGACTGACGACCCCAAGTATGTTAGCCGCAGCTGAAACACTGATGCGTAATAATAACGTTTAGACTATATTTTCTGTAATGAAAGTATATGAGAATGACAAGAAGTGATGATGTTTGAAAAATAATGAATGGTTAAAGAGCTAATCTATAACGAGTACGTAAGAAGGATAACGTTCGGAGTTATTTTCTGTGAGGGGAATGATTTAAGAAAACAACACACAGTGGAGTACTTTCTTGAAATGAACAAACACCGTGGGTATGTAGCATGCTCGTCTGTTAGACAGAAGTACTAGCTTCGCTTACTATTACGTTTCTCTTGCTGGTGAGAGTGTACCTAATAATCATGAACTTAATAATTAGGTTTCTCGAGTAAGATGCATAAGAGTAAAGATGCTAACAGTTAAGACACCAACAGTTAAGAATTTGATAATTTATTTCAAGAAACCATATAATGTACATTACAATTTTTTTGATTGGGGATTTAATTGTTCTTATCATACAAAAATTTGCTTAAAATTTTACCGCAAGGCGGTTCATAATTACAGTCTCCGGAGAAATTCTTCAAGTTGACGTCTAAACGTTGACGTCATTTCGTCATTCCGATTACAAGCACGAATTTCACGCAACCATTCTGTCCTTGCTTCTTCATGGTTTCCCCTGTCTTCCCTATATTCGAATGGGGTGACTTCCAGTACTGGCATCCTGTCTACTCGTGATGGTTGGAATTGACCTCCGAGTCCAAATAGTCTCGGCAGATATCTCTTAAACAGGCATCTGATGACAATTTTCTCTGGACACATTTTGAACAACGGTAACAATCGTGGTTCTATAGGAACATTCTGCATGCAATACACGTTGAAGATATTATTTAGTTCTTGCCATCCGTGGTCAATTGAAACATCGGACGAAGCAAGAGTCTGGTTAGATTTATGTAATTTGGCTTTCCCTATGCGCGCAGTTATAATTTCGCCCATCAAATATATGCAAACATGCGAGTCTGCACCAAACTTTGCTAGCATGAATTCATAGATTATAGGAGGGTATTTGAGTAACGTAAGAGATTGAGGAATAGATCCGAGATAAATTTTCACGGCGTTTACAATGTGGTGACTACGGAGGGCCCTGCACGTGGTCTCTTCTGGGTTATCAACTTGCTCGAGTATATAATCAAGTAACTTGTACCGTTCAAGATTTCTGGCTGGTTTCAACAGTTCTCTTAAGCATATAGAAAGTATAGCGTTCCTGTTTAGACCGCGACCAATGGTAAACGTATCCACCAGTATTTGTATATCTTGTAAACGTTTTCCGAATAACATCAAGGTGTCTCCCATCATAACATCTGTTGGTCTAAACCCAACCGACTGCAGAGTTTTTAGTTTTCTAATGAAATGACTTAAACTTGAATTAAAATTCGATAAGACGCTTCCCATCACCAAATCGTTCATCTCTTCGACTATGTCATAGCATCCGCTTTGCTTCCAGAAATCCACCAATTTAGGACACAAAAGTATGGCCTGTGCAATGTAATTTAGCTGGCAAACATTTTCGTATCCATCAGTAGGCGAGTAGTCATCGTAATCAGCAGTACGGGATTTTGTGTTCCTTGTATTACGGTTTCGAGTTTTCGGCCTCGGAGGGAACGGCGCAAATTTGGATTTTGTGATTAACTGTTCAATTTCATTTATGTTTTTCCTCAATTTTGCTTTTGCTTCGCTAATAACTGATGTACCAGCTGAAAGATAATAAAACAACTCCATGTCATTTCCGCGTACCGGCATGTCGTTTCCGTCAAATCGGTCATTTCCCTCTTTGAGAATTCTAGAAAAAACGTCAAGCGGAATATTGCTCGCCCAGCTCTGAATTTTGCTTTGCCTATTTGGATCAAGTGTTCCCATGTGTGCCAATCTGAGGCCAATAAGCCTTTCGTCATACTTGCCAAATCCGAGCATTAGTCTTTGAATAAAATATCGGCTAAGATGGGCTTTTTGAGCAAATAGATACTCGACGACATCAACATTAATGAATGGCTCGCCCATTCTTACTGCATGAAACAGCGCGTGTGTTTTACCATATCTGCTGATAAGCCACTTGGACTTTACACAAGGCAAGTTTATCATGGCGTACCAAGCACGTGAGCACTGAGCAAGCGGTATAGGATTACTCAAGTAGAGAATAACTTCCATTTTAAGTTCAGGCGCTAGCTTGTCAAGAGAATTACCTTCTGCGATAGTGTTTATTCTAGTGGTGAACGCCATGTCGAAATTGAAAGACAAGCAAATGTTGTTCGCGAGCCGCCTTTTTGTTAACGGTAGTTGAAATGTATTTATATCTGGCTGGCATCAGCAAGTTTCGGCCGAAATTTTATTATTTACCATTGTAGTGAGTCCTTCAAACAACGCCATGATTAACATTATTCTTAATGTTTATCTTTTTGTTCGACTTGTAAAAGGCTGCAAAGTAACCCTTTCAAAATTGTTCCTAATCAGTACAATGCACTTAACACGTGGCACTTAATAACAATACAACTAAATCTATTAATATGGAGTGAATTTTTCTTAGCAGGGGAGATCGCCTAAGTTTCATAAAATTGGAGTCATACATGGGTTTGAGATCGGGCATCTTCATATTAATATGGCTAATAATAGCCCATAACAGATAAATATTTACCCGATAGCAATCGAGATGTCAGTGTATTATAACAATTATTAAGAAACAAGGGCTCCAATGCCATTAGCCCTTGTAAACTATTTCTTTACAAACTGTAATGTACATATGAATACTTGGTCGAAGTGAACGTTTTGAGCATATACACGTTTTATATAATTGGTAAAATCTTACACACAATCAGCAAGTCGTTGGCTTAAGCCAGCTAAAATCTTTTCCAAGTTCTTTTCACCTAAGTCGGCTTAGTATTAGTTGAACACAGCTCAATAAGTCAGTCTCGCAGATTTCTAACCGGTGGATCACAATAACAGGGTTTAATTGTTACTTTAAACATGTGCTACAATTATACTAGATAATCATACGATTAAGTGTAAATACGTCATTTAGAATCATATGACCAAATGCCTGCATTTGTTGTACAGCAAGCACTCTGACAATGGACCGTCTCAGCCCAGACTAGTTCAAGTAATAATACGCATAACACGCTTTTATTTATTGCAACATTTTGGGTAAATACATGTTGATGCAACAATGCATATATAATAGACTTTGTTTTATAGATTAAACCGTGAATAACATGTAACAACAAGATTGAAGTCTAAATTGTTCGAATGTTCTAAAATATGTTTGTTAAATAAAATTTTGCCTCAGAGTGTATTTACAAGTAAAAGAAAATAATAGTTACTATGATTACGGAAGTTGTATTTTTTAATCTTAAACAAGTTTCAATGTTAGACTGACATAATGATTGTTGCAAGTACAGTCAAACGTCGTTATACCGAACTTTGTTAGATCAAAGGTTTAAGTAAAACCCCGCAAAACCAAAGGTAAGCGCAGAAACATCTGTAACAAATCTTACCCCGTTAACCAAACTTACTAATTGAACCTCGTTAAACCGAATTTCTTGGACTTTTTGCCTTATGCTCTTCGGTATAACGAGGTTTGACTGTCTTATTTATTAACATGTAACAATAAACTAATCGAATATCAATGTGTCGACATGAAAATCTAACGAACGAGGTCAAACCAAGGCGAACATATACGTCGAGTTATTGGTTTTCGGACACACAGTTTATCACCATACGATCTATGGTACCCAAATGTTATCTTTTTCGTTAGTTGTGCAAAATATGTGTAAAGAATCGATTTATCGAAAGAAAAAATTTTGCTCCATACCCCCAACAAAGAAGTTAGGGCGGATGTTATCATTGAATGACTTTGGATTACTGTATTTGACGTTGAACGCATTCACACGACTTATTATCAAACGCTGGTTTACGATTAGATAGTAAATGCAGCCGTTGTTGTGGTTGCATGGTGCAATTATTAGTATTATGGTTAGACTATTGTAACCCTTAACTATAATTATACGATGACGTGCATTCAACTCATTGGATAGTATGGTTAGATTGTTTGTGCTGATGATTGTATTGCAGCGATTTACATTGAATCATTGGTACAAGTTTTGGCATTACGGTTAGACAACATAATTTTTACCATTACTATTACGATGTAAATATGCCTATTTTTACATTACGTGGAGATGTATATCTGATAGTAACTAATATACAACGGCAGAACAAATAAGTATTTCTTTTTTTTTACCTTTCAATAGTGTACGTTATAAAGTCAACTTGTAATAAAAATTGGTGGGGTTTTTCACCACCATTCTTTCTTTAAATGTTTAAAGAATGCAAATCTTATTTTATCGGTGATGCCCATAATGACCTCGATAAGAGGCTAGTTAAATTAAACCCTCATATTAATATTCAATAAAAAAACTGATATCGTTGCACGATCATCACTTTCTATGGTACCCTTTCCAATCTCAGTAGATGCATCAAATTATCACATCTGTCATTTGCAAGGCTGTAGGCATTATTACAATGTATAAAATCAATCTTGGTTCTCTAATTGTACTGCGATTCAACATGACGATAAATGCGATAAGGAATAATTTGATTCGTTATGCGTTGTACGCTAGTACTACAAATCTGACACAATTTATAAGTAGCAATCCTTTAATACAAATAAATATATATATACATAATAATAATGTGCAATAGCAAATATTAATATATATTAATTTTTACGTTGCGCATGCCGATACCCTAATAAGGGATCTGTAAAGTTTTCGGCGCGCAACATATCGTACAGTGACTGTTTCTTCTTCGTTGGAGGAGGTTTTGCCGTAGTCGTAGGACGTGAAGTAGATGCCCTTCAATAAATTTATGTTAGCATCGCATTTTGTCAATAATATATTTATTAGACTTATACGTACTGGCTGCTTGCATCGCTTGATGTCTGTCGAACGGAGGGCCTCGATGGTTGCCTTGATCGTGATGCTAATGAAAAGTATATTGATTTTGATTAATGACATAACTCTTTTACTTGACAGGTGTAACGAATAACCGTTTATTACACTGATTTACCTGATGCATCATGATCCGTGCGTCTTGGTATCGCAACCCACTCGGGT
>CAJVPJ010000439.1:0-25150 GCA_910592205.1 Paraglomus occultum | reverse complement strand
GAAAAAATAGATTTTTCATATGTTTTACTATGTGATCGACAAAAATTACGTAGACTTTTGTCCAGTGAGTGTAAATATCATGTCATGTTACCTAACAAATCTGACGCAAAGGTTAATATTTATCTACCAAGCTCTCCCGGTTTGCTACCAGCTGATTTCAATATATACTGTATTTCATGTATATACTATATATTATGATTCTTCACCGTTTATTCAATATGAGTGCGAGGATTGCATTGCTGATAGCAAACGAGTTTGTCATCTTTTACTTGTTGAGGGCGTTGACTTTAGGCGGCCTCGATTAGTTGTGGAGTGATGTATTCGGGTTCGCTAGCCGTACTAGAAGTAGAAGACGATATTAGATTGGTGTCATCTTTGTTTTATTTCTGGAAAGGTCAGAATCATTCATAGTAGCAGGAGAGGAAGAGATGGTGATGAGGTAGGTGAAAGTTTGAGGAGTAAGAGTAGGTAAAGTACGGAGTAATAGTAGGTGGAGTAAGAGGAGATGGATTAATAGATGCGAGAGTCGTTTGGTGATTAATGGGGGGAGGGGAAGGAGGTAGCTGATTTTAATTTCTTGAACGGTGTTTTCGAAGCGAGAAGCAGTATTAGACTTTAATGATTGATGAGGAGAGTGTTTGGTGATAAAACAGTCACGTGATAGAGAATGTCTATATTTTGCTGCTGGTCACAGCATTGTATTCATGATATGAATCGTACGTTTGGGAGCTAATAGTCCGTCTTAAATCAGCCGTCAGAGGTAGCTATTAAACACCATGCCCAGATTGCATATGGTTGGTGCCATCTCGTTGGTATAGATATAGAATTCGAACTTTAACTACGCCTACACATGACCAGTTCAGTTGTTGTCTTTATATCTGCTGCTGAATCAAATCATATCTACTTCTCAGTTTATGTAGAGGTGAGAGCGTTCTAGAACACGTACTTCCTTTTTCGAGACTGACAAGAGTTTTACACCATCCATGCGCTACTGACAGAATTGCCCTTTTCCCACCTCTTTAACAGGCTCGTATATATCATTCCCAAAGTCGCTATGCATCACGACACTGCTTGGAAGTTTCTTGTATTCGTCTGGCGCGGGATTAGGCATCGATGGTCGTTGTCTGCCCATAATGCTGCATACTAAGTCCCTATTGAACTGCCGTCTCTGTTTTGAGATTTGTTTTGAGTGCATAGATATTCTCTGGATATTGTATGTTTGTTACAATTATTCTACTTGTGCATCTCGCTGAATTACATACCTGTTGAATCAGGGTGTGTGAATTGGAAGTGGACGGCGAGATGGAGTAAGAGTGTAAGAATTAGAATTGCAAATAAAGGGGGATTCGTTGACATAGAGAAAGTGATAAGGAGTTTTGCTTTTAAAATAATATAGTAATAGCCATAGACGTTCTAAGCGATCCCGACTCCCAAGGCAATAATATAGAACTGTACACTAACTTTAAAATTAAACTATATGGAATGTAGTAAATGTATGAACGTGCGTCATAAAAAAATAAACATTTTTCAGTGATACTGTACCACCCCCTTTTTTCGATTTTGCAGAATATCTTGTACGACTACATAAACTATAATATTATGTAAATGCAGAAATGGCATGTATGGACGTTTTGGCTTTATCCGCATAATCGAAACGCGAGTTTCAACAACAACAACTGCCGTTTGTTATTCGATGTTAGACGTTTGAAGGTACTCACCAATTGATTTACTTTTTTACTGCTGGTCACAGCGTTGGTATTCATGATTATGTTGCCTGGAAGAATCGTACGTTGGAGAGTGTTTTGAGAGGAGTTGTCATTGTTAATGTGATTGTTATAGTTAGAGCGTTATCGGGTAAATGGGATTCTGAGGTCTTACTTCGTAGGCGTTGCATTTAGTAATGTAATATAGAGGGTTTCGTTCTCATATATCAGCTAAATTGAACAAAATCGCCGACGTTAAAATCTTGCCGATAGTTTCTGAGTAGTGCTTAAAAAGTATTTGTACGTAATGTCTTGAAAACACTCGGGCTCATACTGGTACGCTGCCACCCCTTGAATGAATTTGTTGTTGACGATTTCTCTATAACAGAGACTTGGCCGCGTTCGGCATTTTTTCGTTGATTGTACATATAATTTTTCTTGTGGATACAATTTACTGTATATCATATTCGCATTAATATTAATAACACTTTTCGATAAGCAACACATAACGCAAATTTTCTTTATTCATCATAAGTATACAAGTCTATTATGGAATGACGAGCTATATTAGGCCAACAAATAAAATTTTAATCAACGAGAGAATAATGACCATAATAATAGAATGAATAGTAATTCAACTGTAAATATACATTATTATTATAGTACAACACATAAAAATAAAGTAGACAAACCATAAATTATAATACCTTAATTTCTTTTGGTGAGTTGAACGAAAACAATAGCATACGTAAAATAGCTTCAGCCTTAGTGTATTGTACAAGTTTCTCATTTGGTAAACGATAAGCTGTGATTTAATTTTTCTTCTGCGTTGTATTCACGATATGCCCGGTTGTTGATAGAGGGAGAGCGTTATTGGGTAAATGGGATTCAGAGGTCTTACTCTGTAGTAATAAAATAAAAGTGGATATTTGTGATACGGTTGAACCTGAAGATTATGAACAGGATGACATGACAGTTAACAAATAACAGTTAGATTTGGAAGTTAACTTTACGCTGCGGCAAGGAAGCGAAGCGTATCTGCAATAAGCGGAATAGGAAGTTAACCATGTAATATACAGTATTTATTATGTTTAAAGATAACATCGAAGCAAATAACGAATGAATCAAATTACGTTTTTGATCAGAAGTTACGCATTACGTGTGTGTTATAATTGACTAAGTCTATATGATGACATAGCTAAAGGATATAGTAGATAGCAACAGACATCAAGGACAATCACAATCATACACGTACACGTTGTGTTTTGAGCGCTTCCATAATATAATAGCAAAAACAAATATCATAACAAAAATATTTGAGTAACGATACACAGATTCTTTTATAAAAAGGAATACAGCACGGGAGGCGAAAAAATGTGAGTCGGTGCAGTTCTAGTACCAGTGCAAGATCTAGACCTTGATCAAATTCTAAATTTAGATACAAAACTATATAAAACTGGCCGACTTTGCAGTCAGAAAATTGAGAAAGGAGGTTAGCGCAATTTCCTAAATCATGACAAATCAATGCATGGCTTGATTTAGAATATGATTGCTAATTCGAAAATAGTTATCAAAGTTGCAACAATAACGAATAAATTGTAATCGTTCTGTAAAGTTTACACATTATTGTTGTCATTTTGGTACATATATCGTAGTATTATTTATAGTCTGCATAGAAAAGCGGAAACTAAATAGCTGCGTAATTGTTACTGCTTTATTATTACATTGACTGGTTGGTTTATCAGAGTATTGATGCTAAATATAGCATATTGTACCAGACAAGGAAGTGTCAAATATTTGTGGAAAATAATGACAGTTTTATGACGTAAATGCATAAGACTAAGACCAAAATATTAGAAGCATCTGAAGCGACACCAAAGTAATAAATAGGCACAGTTTGCCTCAACTTAGAGCAGTCAAAATGAACACTACCTCGTAGCATACCACAACAATCGGTTAATTATACGATCGGTCAACCAATTTCTGCGCGACCCAATCATACTGCAGTCAATCATGTGAC
The DNA here is from genome assembly GCA_910592205.1 of Paraglomus occultum. Classification (NCBI taxonomy): domain Eukaryota; kingdom Fungi; phylum Glomeromycota; class Glomeromycetes; order Paraglomerales; family Paraglomeraceae; genus Paraglomus; species Paraglomus occultum. Next base: position 21,427 of record CAJVPJ010000439.1, on the reverse strand, counting down.
TGCCTTTTTTTTCGCCATCACTGACACGACACCACACGCACGTCGGCTACAGCTTTACGACTAAGTTATTCCTTCGATTTGAAAGGTCAAGTATGATTTTACAATTGCGTTTCTTTCAACCCGGCGTTTCCCCAGCCCGTAAGTCCTGAGGGGTTTCGTCTTCCTCTGGCTGTGGTTGACGAAATGGCTATCTGGCGATTTTTAGAGGATAACTCGGGTTCTAGTTTTCAAATCTAGCGTTTCCCCAGCCCGTAAATCCTGAGGGGTTTCGTCTTCCTCTGGTTGTGGTTGACGAAATGGCTACATATCGTAGCGATCTTAGATTATCCGAAAAAAGTTTCGGGTCAAAAATAAAGAGCGTTTCTCAAGTTTATTCTAAGATTTTACTTACTATACGTATTTCTTCTTTATTTTATAGGCGACATGGTGTGTCTCAATCGATTCTTTATCGTCGTTAAAATTGATTCAGGCTATTAACTTATCTTTCTCAACAGGCATATGTCGAACAATTAAAAGAACTTATATCAGACGAATATTTTAGCATTGTCAAGTTTTATAAAAAATTAGATTTCCCTTTCGCTCGAAAGAAAGAGGCAGAAGTCTTATACGAATCGTTATGCTCCTCCAGAACAGTAAACGTTTTAGTAATCGAATAAGATAACTATGCCCTGCTACGCTTTGCATTAGGAGTCGCTATGCTCCTCCGGGTCAGAAAGTTAAATAGTAATCAAAATGAATAACAAAAAAATACACCTGTCGTGTATCTAAATTTTTATTTTTCTTTTTTACCATTAGAAAGCTAATTGTTAACTAAATAGATAATTATGCTCCGCTACGCTTCGCATCTGTTTCGCACTCACTTAAAAGTTTATGTTCACAGTAATAGAATGCTAATTAGCTAACAAATAAGTTTTAATCATCGAATAGAGAGTATGTGCTTATAGTAACAGAAAACTAATTAGTAATCAAATAGGATATCAAAAAAATACCCCAAACATGAATAAATCGTTATTGATTTTAACGTTGCAATAAGTTTTAATCATCAATTAGAGAGGACGTGCTCACAGTAATAGAAAGCTAAATAGTAATCAAAATAGGATATCAAAAAATACACCATTCATATTCCGCATTCACCTAAAGGTTTATGCTCACAGTGATAGAATGCTAATTAGCAATCAAATAAGATAACTATGCTCCGCTACGCTTCGCATCTGTATCGCACACCCCTAATACTAAAGGTGTATGCTCTACAGTGACAGAAAGCCAAATAGTAATCAAATCAGATATTAAATACACCATTCATATGTGATATACAAGTTTACCAGGAATGCAGTAAAACCTCGGAAAACTATAGAGAATGAATAGTGTTTTCAAAAATTACACTGAAATGCACCGGAATTGTACCTAATACTAAAAAGCCCACTATTATATTACTCACTTCCACTCTCAACAAAATAATTCTTTGCAATAATATTAGCATCAACTCCCCTTCAATAGATAGTATAAGGTTTATCTAAACCCTTACTAGGATCATTAAACTGTTAAACGCGAACGGGCCACCTGGTGTAGTGGGTTCCCCGGGGACGACCCAATTCCTGGTTTCGGGGTTCGACTTCTGTCGACCACTTATACTAGATTAAGACACCTGTTCGTTTTATTCTCTACATCTTTTTCTGCAAAACCCTTCTCCTGTCAATGGTATGGTATCAAGCCTCCATTGCCCCTCCTTCACCTGCAGCCCGAAAAAAGCTCAAACGAATTGTGGCTGACTTTATCTGGGAAAAAAGGAAAATCCATCCTTGTGCCAAACTATCCTCTCTCCCTGCAAGATCAGGAGGCATTGGCTACCCAGATATTGACAATGAATGTGACATTAGGTGCAGCCCATCGCCTCAGCCAAATCTTTCACCAGAACCCCCCCCCCTATGGGCCAAATGCCTTAATGCTGAAACACTACAAGACCTAAATGCATCATTACCTCGACTAATCTTCTCAAGAAAAGTGACTCGCAATCACAGCAAACCCAGATATACTGGCCTCAAAGCCTCAAAAGCAATTGAGACCAAATGTCCTGGTACAATGTCACTACAACCTGACCTACCCACTCTATGCAATATCCTCCTACCACCACCACTGGCACAAAATTCCATCCTGTCTTTCAATGCTCATGGGGTCTTTTCATGGGAGGAAATCTTTCATAAAGGCAGACCCAGAAAAATCTCAGACCTATGGTGGAAAATTGCCCATCAATGTCTTCCAATTGGCATATGTGTCAAACAATATGCTCCTGATGGTGAAAACTGCCCATGGTGTATCACCACAAAACTCACAATCACTCATCTGTTTGAATCCTGTCCTTACACCAGCAAAATATGGGACAAAGCAGAGAAATGTGCTGCTTTCCTTGTTCCAAACAACACAAGACATCCCATCAAACTACTTATCACACATCCGCTCGATAAAATGATTCCCACTTATGGTGATGACTTGCACTATATGAATCGCACAGCATCATTATAATGATAGTCTCCTAATATACGGGGGAAATCGTATTAGGCAAACGTGCATCTTATCGGAAAATCGTGAATATTATGTTTCGCAGTCACTGATGCCTGAATAAAGGTGCCCCTCTACAATCACGCCTTTTACAAGACTGATCGATTTATATAATAAACTGATAAATTATTTCATCATTGGACATTTGTCAAAGTTAAAAAAAAACATCCAATCAATCGCCTTACTCCATAACATGTGAATGTGACTTCATTATCTGGATGAATTATGCGGTTTGACGATAAGAGTCGGCTTGTATATGAGGCGAATGTGTGATAATAAAGTAATTTTTGTACTAAATCAAAAAAGTGTCAGATGCCATAATTAACTCCTATTTTTCTTAATTATAAACAAAATAACTAAAAGAACAATAATATTTCACAGCCAACTATCCAATAAACTTTTCTTTCTTATTTTTGTTAAGTTGGTTTTCTAACCATTTTCAGTAACAAGCCTCTGGATCATTTAGTTCTTCGGCAAGTCATTAATTTTCCATAGTACATCAATTGGTTGTTTTTTTTAATAGGTCTATAATGTCTTCGATATTTTACAATTTGGTTTTAGGAAACACATGAATCACGAATGCAGATTCATTATAATTATTGACATAAGAGGGAACATAACCTTCCCATTTTCCCTTTTATATTTAAGAATTTTACAAGTTCTTCTTCAAATTTTTGCATTGTATTTGTGAATTGGTTTCAAGTTTCATGATTATGTACTAAAATTGAGTCATTCTCAAGATCTTGATAAAGATAAACTTCTTGAATATATTTCTTCTTCAGCTTGTAGTTGAAGTAATCCAGATAAAATTAAGTTTAAAAAAACATTTGGTCAAGTTGTAGATTGAAAAAATAGTAAATTTAAAAGTGGTGGTGGTAGTAATTCAATGGGTTATTTTGGTGATTCAGGAGTAGGAGGAAGTTTTGCGTTTGTTGAAACTTGTTCTACTCATAAAATTGATAAGACAATCGAATAAAGTAAGGAAAATGTTAAAAAAGAGATTAGATATTTTGGTGATATACTTTATGTAATGCACGCTCTCTTTCCCAAAGATAGTAATTATAAAGACAGTTCTTTCTTAAAAGTTGGTCAAAAGACTTGTTTACAGTTTAGTTTCATGTCCTTTATTAGGCGCAACTAAGGTGGACCTCTAAAGCTGCTTTTTTGACATCATACTAAGTACATGTTTGAGCCCAATAAGGTTTATCTTGTCTATATGCTAAAGAAAATAGATTAAATTAGTATTGAAAATATTATATAGTAATGAAGGAGGGGGAGTGGTGTGGTTATAGCCTCACTGTATCTATTTACTATTATTGATTTAACAGGGGGCCAAGGGGGTTTTTTGCAGGTGTGAGTTGAAAGGGAGAGTGATCTAAAGGAGAGGAGTAAGGAACATAGTGACTTATACATGTGTTGGATTGAGGGGGTTGGTTTTCCCCCAAACACATGTGAAGTATATCCTTTCCATATTGTGTATAGGGCTGCTGATTGAATCAGCCTTCCTGTATGTTGGTGGAGGGAGGATGGATGTGTGATTAGTAGTTTGATGGGATGTCTTGTATTGTTTGGAACAAGGAAAGCAGCACATTCCTCTGCTTTGTTCCATATTTTGCTGGTGTAAGGACAGGATTCAAACAGGTGAGTGATCGTGAGTTTTGTGGTGATACACCAATATGTTCAGTTGGTTGATCCGAATATTGGTTACTTATTATGGGAGATATCCGATTTATTCAGGCAAAACGAGTAGACTTGGAAAAGTTTGCATGTCGGTCCACGAAAGAATACTTTCCCGATCCGCGCGATATAGAACACATCATTGAAAAGATCTTGGCCCAAAAACAATGAACGGTGTGCAGAATTAATATACTTACCCGTATTTAATAAATAAATTTATGCTTAAACTCTAATCTATTTATGAGACAAACATTATAAACGGTTATTAATAATTAGAACTTGATGCTCGTTTTTGCAATTGGTACCAACGCTTATAATGCAGTGTTAATTGATCTACTAGTCAAGGTTTGGTTATTAATAGAGATTATGAATATAACTTAACGCAAACGAAAGTAGATACTTTTGCAAACGACAAGCGTAAGATTATTTGCGTACGCCCAGGGGTGAATTTAAATTGGTACATTCCATATGAAAAGCACTTACCAATTGAATATTGAAGATACAAGATTGTTACGCCTTAACTATTTAGTAATACGACTTATACCAAGTATAAGTACAACTAGGCAGAATATTTACTATAATTATCGGAGAAGGGGGTGTCACGGGTTTTGAAAATTACAATGTCTCGAGACAAAACTTTAAAATCGTCGAGGAAAGTGCCCATCAGGAAAGTAATTGCGGAGATCTCTACTTCTTAATCAAGCTTACAAAGCTGCGAACAAGCACGGACATTTATAGCTATATTTATATTTTTGAATAACTACCAGATTAGAGCGTTATTTATATGATACTCGGACATCCTGAATACGTTATCGCCAATTAAAAAAACATCCCATCCAAACTGGTAAACATTGTAATGCCCTTGCCTTGCTTTGAACACAAGCCGAAGCATGACTAAATTTACTGTATGTAATGTTAATATAATAAAAAATAGTAATTAACAAAATAATTATTAACCGCATACTTTCGAAAAATTACAGACTGCTGCTATTTATACAGAGAACCATTGATCTAAAAATCCTTAGTATTTTTTTTGATACTCAAACTCTTGCAAGAATGTTATATCAATTTTTTTCAATGCAAACAAATTAATTAAACGCAAATTTATGTTTTCTCTTTTTTAATTATATCTATCAGTAATTTTTTTCTCCAGTGTAAAACTATTTTTGATCTAGATTTATTAGCGCATCATTAAAAAGTCTTGTTATTTACGTACCCGTCAATCTAATTTAAATTAATGTGTCAAATGCTTACTAAAATTTAGCACTTGCCTGATATTTGTGGATTCGAAAAGTTGAACAGCGCTCTCGTATATATAGAGTTTTAGTAATAAAATTTGGTTTTTGCTTTCGTAATAATGGTATCAAATGCGTTACGAGAAGACGTTATGTGTTGACGAAAAAAAAAATAATAATATTATTGACATTGAACTCACTCATTAAACGCAACTATTTTAGTTACGGTTAAATAGTAAGCGTGTCATTGTTCTCAATGTGTGTAGATTTAGTCGTGTGATGATACAATTAGTTGGGATACAACACATTAGTTAACTTGCAAGCAAACTAATATGTTTATCCAACCCAACAATAGTTATTAAAAAATTTTTTAATGTTTGTTTTACTTTATAATTATGATATTTTGGCCACAAAGCCTATAATAATATATACTAATAACCATTACGTATTATCAAGTCAATTGCTAAAATTACTTGGATATAACTAAATTGGCATTGTTTAAGTATTAAATTATGTTTTAGTGCGTCGGATTAAAACTAAATGAAATAGTCCTAGAACCTTCCGAGTCAGTCACATTTCTAACACAAGTTACTATCTTCTTGTCGGCAGGAACTTGCAATCTATAGTTAGTCCTAAAAGAGTCAATTTGATCGAGCGAAAGCTGTTTAAGAGGGGGGAAAGGTAGTTAACAAGTTGTTTCAAAAACAAAAGTGGTTAATTCTATATACTACTTACCGTTACAGGATACTGTATAACTTTCACACCGGGTTCGCATGTAAGTTTGGTCTTAACACTACCTAAAAAATAAACCAGTTAAGCATCTGTATGCAGGATACAAGCAACATATGTTATGCAACCGTTTATCTTCACATACTGTAATTTTCAAATCCGCTGCCATACAACGAGCTTTTTACAATGTATTCACCAGGCTTGCCATCGACTGTTTCAACAGAGACCGGTAAAGGCAAAACTTCGCGAGCCGGTACATAGTCTACTATTGTTGCACGCGGTTTGGCAACAGCACAAACAGTCAAAACGAGAAGAGAAAGTATAGTAATGTGTGCAAATTTCATTTCTTTTTTTTTAAACATGTCAAAAAGTTTTTGGAAAGATTATATAAAACAACGGTAGGCGATGATCGGATCTTCAAAATCATGCGGATAAATGTGATAATAATAAGACGTTACGTGTGACTATTCTTTTGTTAAAACTTTACTATTTTGTATACACGGGCGAAGACTATTTACTGAATTGGATAAACTCATTATACTAGCAATATGGTGGTTATTTAAATTCGCTTTCAACGGTTCATCCACTTTACTGAAATGGAAGTAAGTGCAAAGATGACCTCTCAGCGTAAATTTATGAAATAATTTTGAGTAATCATTATACCGTTATAGAAATTGGCACATGAAAATGTTTATATAATAAAGATCAGCCAAATTTAGTAATTTCCTTCAGAAGGAAAGCTGTTGAGTTTGTGGAACGCTCTGCTATCCGAATGAACGGAAAAAAACTTTAGACAGATTCTATTGATTAGGAAAAGTAGTTCCTCGTGGGATATCAAAGTAGTACGAAGGTAGTTTGTCGCTCAATAACAAATTAGGAAATGAGTTGACGTTTGGTGTGGTGGGTGACAATGCTTATTGGCTATTCGACTCATTAATGGGTGTTTTGAAAATGTTATATACCACTAAACGTAATGTGATTACTTATTGTTTGCAACATAAATAAAAATAAATAAACACGCTCTACGTAATAATTTAGATTACAATAATGATAGTAATAGAGTAGCAGCATGTGTGAGCCGTGTGAAACATCAAGTTGCTTTAAAAGATAAGGTGGCTGGCACAAGGAGCAATGGCCATGTGATAGCAGGGGTCAAAAAAATTCCAAAATAAATAACTATCCATAACGATAATTACTAGTATTAGCAGCGTAGCGAGTATTTCGGTTTACTGTTATTTACTATTACGATTACCCCACTATTCTATACTATCGAGAAAAAGTAGAATATGGTAAAACAAACTTACGTTTTTTATCGTTTTTATGTAAAGCCTATGTTCAAAATGTCAATTTATGCAATTTTTGTTCAACAGTGCCATCGGTTCGATAAACACAATCAAGCTCATTATGACCAAAACCATAATGAGAAAGCGTTTGAGTTTTGTTAAACACTGAGCATAATTTGCTACTATATTTATTGAATTTAAAATTCGACAATAAATCAACTTTAAAAGCAATCGTAATTACGCTAATTGAGACAAGACAATAATGTTTACAATTATATAACTAATTATACAAGTGCACTATTATAAGCGTACATGTGACTGATGGACAAGCTGTAATAAGCAGCTGGAGTAACAGTGATTGTTAAATTACATAAGGAAAAGTCGATAGCGCTAGTTATAGATTTGTAAAACAATATATACGTAAAACACGTTTAACTATTTTGTACACAAATACAGATAACAAATTTGTTTCAATTAAAGGTTATGTTTCCACAAAGCTATTCTCCAACCGAAAATCCTATCCGATATGTTTATGTGAACATAACGTGGGAGAAGAAAAAGAGGGTATTTCGTAATCTCGCCCAGTGGGGTCAATCAATGCAGTATAATTAAACTTGATACGTAAACACCAGAGAAACGGAAACTTTCTACGAAATAAATAGCAGTTTTATATGCTTAAAGTACTGGACGTGCATCTTGTCATAAATTTAATAAAAAGTTTTAACAAATTTGGGATAAATTTTTTACCATACGATAGTGCATGCGTTTTGGTCTTTGTTTAAACGTATATAAATTTGGGTTTTCTTTAAAATGATTCACTCTTTATTTTAATCCTATCTTTCTTCGAATTACGATTGTTGTAGTTCAATTTTAATACGGAGCTGAGGCAACTGAGTTTTTGGAACTGAGAATAACCGGGCTCGGAACTGATGGCAGTTTCAAACTCAGACACCATGCTGAGAAATTACAAATCATTTACTTTTTACAAACCACATTATTCTAAAAAATTTTCTGCTGCGGATTTCATATGACACTCGGTATACAGTTGCTAATTACTAACTTGAACATAATTAATACTTAAACATTAACAGAATGGAGTATATCAATTAGCAAAATAGTCAATTTTATTCACTTCGCCACATGATTTGAAGATCTGATTATTGACTGCTTTGTTCTATATAAATCTCCACAAACCATTGACGTTGCTTTTTAAAGTACAAGAAATGAAATTTACACACACCATTATATTTTCTCTTTTTTTCTTGGCTGTTTTTACAGTTGCCAAGCAACGACTGCCAACTCACGAAGTTTTGCCTACACCAGTTCTTGTCCATTCGGTCAAAGATAATCCCAATAAATACATTGTAGAAAATATATGGTATGGCAACGGATACGAAGATAATGGTGCGTTAATACACATTTATTATTGTATTCGGGTAACTAGCGAAACTAAAAATAAGTTTTACATAACTAAAATTGTTTGTAGATAGAGTTACAGCAATATTAAGATGCAAGTCACCTGTAGTTGTTAACGCTACTCATCAGGTAAAATTTTAATTGAGATAATATCTTGTTTTTACAACAACGTTTAATTAAATTTTTGTTTGTTTGTTTGTTTGTTTGTTTAATTTTTTAATTATTTTAGCCCACAGTATTCGGTACCCGCAGAATGTTTTTTGAGCTGACCGTTCCTGACAATGTAGACACTGTATATTGTAAAAGAGGAATAGTTGATATCGAATCTTTCCGGGGCTGGGTTATTACTTTTGATCATGCAAAATAGTCGAGACTGTGTATTGCTGGTTATTTTGTGTATTTGGTGTTTTTTCAATCAATTTTTCAACATTTATTCTCAGCAATATTTAATAACTATTAGCATACGCATAATTATTATTGTAATACTGTACATGTTAACTAATATTATACTTAATTGCTTACAGTATTTGATGTACGTAAAACTAATTTATTTATAAAAAATTGATAAACGTTCTGTGCCCGGCGGACTGTGTCGACCAGGGCGTAGTGCAAATATTTTAAACAAGAGTTTGAATTAGCACTAAAGTTTGATTAACTGAGATATGTATGTGTGCTGCATACAATTTTGTTGTATGTCAGATCGGAAAATTTTATGTCAATTCCGAAGTAACATATGTATGTCAACCCCGAAGTGACATATGTCAGATCGGAATTTATGTCAATTCCAAGTGATATATATCAGATCAGAATTTATGTCGCTTCCAAACTGACATACGACAATATATTATTCAATAAAACATTGTCATATTTATTGCTAGTTTTCTATTATTCTTATCTGACACATGTCAGTTTGGAAGCGACATAAAATTCTGATCTGACATGTATCATTTCGGAATTGACATAAATTTTGATCTCACACATATTACTTCGGAATTGACATAAATTTGATCTGACATATATTACTTCGGATTGACATAAATTCTGTTAATAAAGTTTGAAGTTTTGACTTTTTCTATTAAATCGCCTAAGTGTCGAATTATACCTACTGTATACTCTTGTAAATAACCCCTCGATCATATAAAAATAATCGGCAAACCGTCATGTTGAGAACAAACTTAGGGGGTTAGTTTATAGTAATCACCAGTAACCAAAATTTTATTATAATTGAAATAAAAAATTTTATAATTACGTGTACTATGTAATAAACTGTTAACGAGGGGTACGTTGTGCGGGTAATCGTGGTAATTATGGGGGTAGGTCTGCCTATTCATGAGAGTATACGGTAGTCACTCTCGAAAATTTTATCCAATTATCGAGAGATCCGACTAATCAAATTTTATAATATTTTTGTTAAAAAAAGTGTTTTTATTTAAATATAAAAACATCACATATTTAACGACAAAAAAGTATCTTACATATTAATATCCATTTGTACAACTTTTCCATCATGAGCTACTTTAGAGAAGCATTTTGCTTTCTTTTAATTCTCACTGCAAGTCTTCCAATCCTGAGGTCCTGATACGTTACTTTTACATCAGAATTTTGTTGTAAATAGTTTGAACGTTGTTCAAGCAGATATATTTGATATTCTATTGCATTTTTTCCCTTCCTCTTTTTCTGGCGCTTCCTGCACTGCAGTGATTATATCCTATCCCCTTTGTCAATCGTATAGCTACTTTTATCCTGGTATCAATGTTAATGTAATTGCTCGCTACAATATCATCCACATCAATTTGATGCATAAGGGATTCCCTTTGATTTCTGAATCATTATGATGTCATAATAACGTATATATAATAACATATATATTATATAGTACGTTGTTTACGATAATCACGTTTTAGACAAGCAAATGGTGTAATATTGTCTATGACGCTACAATATCATTGGGTAATCAATGTATTGTATATTCACTAAAAACGGTAAGAATTATTACGTGTTTCGACTTTTCGAAAGTTGTTTGTTATAACCGAATAAAAGGTTGTCCGCCTACAATTTTATGTGTTGTCCGACTTATTGAATATCACTTTCTGTCGTAAATTTTCCTTGTTCTAAAACTTTTTTAGCTAAATCGAGAGCTTCTCTTACTTTTTATATAGAAATAGCAGCCTCCTCTTCAATGCTTGAGTTTTCTTCAACATGTACTTATTGCAGGACACTCTGCCATCAGAAATTTTTCAAAAATTATCGCTGATGAACTATTGGTAATATAGTTAATAGATACAGTCGATTTAATAGACCTTGCGGCGCTCTCTCTTATATATTTAATGGCCTGATTTATGTAGCCTAATTTGTGCATGATTTGTGGCTGAATTTATTAGAAGTGGTAAATGATTGACAAACTGACACAGATTATATAAATTGTAATACAGAGGGGGGATTTATATACATATACGTGGGATATATTAATTTACAATAAGGAAAATCCGTCCAGCTAAAAACTTTAGTCGAGGTTTGGGATACAATTACGGGAGGATACAAATGAGGTATGACCATAATGGGTCTGTCTGTGATAAACACGCATCTCTATGCAATAAGAATATGATATATACCCCTTGACCGGACCGCAACGTAAATTATTTCATTTTATAGAAAAGGCTTGCGTCGATTAAAAAAAACGGGTTATTTTTGTTCGGTAACTAATACACAAAACGATTTCATAATGTAAGTTGTTTGAAATCGGCTTTTGGTGGTCTACTCTGTTTCCTATACGTAATTAGCCACCATAAAAACTACAAACAGTTTTCTCCATACATTTCTGGAACCTACTACTTGTGTTCTTTAAAATATCGTAAAGTGTTTTACGGAATATAGTGACGATGGCTTGTAATATTTATGCGTAGACAATATATGCATATCGTGCGCCACGATTTTGCCAGTATTTTTAACCAGTTGTCTATACGATCGAAAGTTATATTCTAAGATAACGTCGCATTTTATTAACATTGTCACGAATTCATTCTGCGTCACATCGACAGTGTGGTGTTTCAATTGCTGGTGCCAGGATATTTTTGTTTTACAGAACCAGAGACATTAGGTAGGAAAGCCGTGCTCTGCTCCTGCGTGCGCGCAATTGTACACCCGATTGTATAAAGAACTTGCTTGCAAATCTTAAATAGTATGCACGCAAGTTTACCCGAGTGTTTCAAAAAAGATTAGCAAAGTTACTGGTAACCTCAAACAAGCTATGTTGAAGCGTATGGGTACGTATTTAATTAAACAAATTTATCAATGCATACGTTTAACGTCTATTCTTCATTAGTCGCTAATGTGGTAACGAAAGTTGAGAATAATAGCAAGGAGATGACGTTTAAGTTTAGGAGAAAAACATCATAGTGTTAACTTTACCAGGCTTAAGGAAGACTCCATTATTGATTTGTGAAGCTCATCCACAATTATCATCTGATAAACAAATTATTGTTTACAGCAGGAAATAATATAAAACGTTTATACGTTGACATATTCTGCATACTAGATTTCCCTGTAAGTAACAATGTCACTTTCATTATTAATAACCAACCAAAAGATAACCGTCAAATGCCTTTTAGATTGAAACCATGAAAGAGAAGCAATGACTTTAAAAGGAAATTAAAAGGCAATGGAATATGCTATACATATGAAAATTCATGTGTACTCCCACTTTATCGGACTGCGACAGTGAAACAAAATTTATCGAAAAAATTTGTGACTTATTTAGTAAATATGGCCGGGAAAATTTCTCTTACTATGGTAGGCACGGTTTGAAACAATTCGCAATTTTGCCAAGAGCTCTATTACCATAATAAGTCACGGTTAGATACTGCTATTTTCAGAGGAGTAACGAATCTAAATATGTCGAAATTATCTTCATAATATGTACAATAGAGGTCTTTGAAGAAAAAAGATTTTGCGTAGGTTTGACTGATTGATCGGCAAAATCGTGTGCTTACCACAAAGAAATCTAGGCTGCTGATTGATAGTAAACATAGGAAAATCTGTGTTGCTCGTATTTATTATGTAAGTAGTAGTAATTTTGAAAAAATAATAACACATTTAAATCTACCATCGTTATAAAGCTGCAGTTCAATGAAGTGGCAGTCGCAGGTGACGTTACATTTTTTTTGTATGATATATATGTACTTGCATATCGCTGCGTAATTACAATCTGTTTTCTGAAAAGTACAGTCAATTAGCTTCAGAATGATTCAAGAATAATGTTATTAACTAGTAGATACAGCCGAGAGTAAAAAATTTCTTCCGAAAAAGCCCACCGAAGCCAATTTGGCAAAGCTAAATTGTCGTGGACGCGTGACAAATTACGGCAAAGTGTACGTTTACACGTAAATATCAATTTCTATTCAAGTGAGCGATAAATTTAACCACTATGTTTGGCGTAAATTGCAAGCTATATGAATCTTAATAATATTATTGGTCGTGTCAGTCAAATTTTCTACGGCGGATCTTGTTACGTAAAGTATAATCCCAACAGCATTGAGGGGTAACTTACAATAGTAATTGCAGTGACCAGAAGCGTACTATTATTTGTATACGCATAATGAACTGTGAATGGGGGAGCACGTCATGCAGTTAATCTTGGGGTGCTTATTCACGGTAGTATACGATAAGAAACAAAAAGCCAAACGTCAGCTTTTTTGTCTTATCCAATTCCGAGTAGCTAATGTTTGGATATAATTGTCAGTGTTCAGTAACTAGTTATATAATTGTTACAGAGTAGATAATGCCGCAAATTAATTTGACAGATAATATCTAACCTAAACGAATCGTCTGGTGGAGACTTGTCAAAATAAATCGACTCGGACACTCTTATATTTTCAGACATTTTTACGTAGGACGCACATTCGATATTCAATTGCATGAGGATATAGTTTCATGTCTACATATTATATGCGTCAACCTGTTGCACAAATAATGCAATGTCTACTAATTAATGTAAGTAATTCTGGTCCCCAGGCCAGGCTTCTAGCATCTAAATTCGAACAGACTTTCCTCAAACAACATTCTGAGGTCTAAGCTCTTGTCAACAACGTTGTCCATAATTTTGTTAGATTATTCTACGCGCTAGAATAACGCTAAGTTATTTTGATGAGTCAGTAGAAAATTGGCAACTAAAAACAATCTATGCAAAATACTTTTGAAACATTATATCAAACATAGTAAGCAAACTTTTTGCGTTTAATCAACAATTTTTATCCCAATAGTAAAAATGCATATATAGAGGGTCAGGCGTTTTATTAGTTACGTAAATTAATACATAAAGATAAAAATAAAATTACTGTCGTTGACTAAACAAATTGTTATTGTTGTCGCATTTATCAACTGTAAATCAACATGTTGGAATTGGTAAATCTTTATTGGGCACATCTGTCGCAGACCGCTATATCATCTTTGAATAATCTCTTCGAATTTTCACAAAAAAAATAAACTGACTAATAGCGTAGCATTGACTATCAATTGTTTTGTGCCGCTGTCATTAATCATATAGATGTTTAATGGTTTATCAATCTCTTCAATAAGTGATGTCGTCATAAGGCGTTTTATAAATTAATCTTTCCGGATTATTCAATCCACATACCATCGAGTAAGTTAAGTACTTGTGTAAGTTTTTGCATGTTGATTTATTTAATATTCAGCATGTACTACTAGCGAATATAATTATCACTTGTTATACATAAAAATTACGGGTTTACATAGACAGATATTCATATAGTGGAACAATGTAGCATATAGTAAATGTGCGTATGTGAAACATTAATTGTTTATGCAGTTTATTGACAGCATGAATAAGCATTAGTTTTTTAATAGCCGTTTGCCTATCAAATAACCAGGTGGCTTTAATCCAAGTCAAGTATAATTTGAGATAAGCGTATGTTTTTCTTGTGACTTTGAGAAAACTTTTTGACCAAAAGAGTATTAACCGTACAAGTGTTGACGTATGACATGCTTGTTTTGAAGATAAGCCTCTTTATAATGACGCAAAAGCCCAGTTTGGTCGAATATTACAATCGTCAAATGCTCGGATTTAGGTACATCAACTCTATTTACTCTATTTCTTTTTCTGTGAACACTTACGAATAATTTCTCTGAAACTTCCGTAATTGCCAAATCTGGCATACATTTGAGTTGGAGCATAAACTAGCAAGTGTCTGTTTATAGATTTTCCGTGGTTAACGTTACGATGATATATCGGGCGTACCCACGTACTTTGTTTTCTCAAGTTCAATGTTTACATGTCTCATCACGTAGTATAACTGCTGACATAACCAATTGCTAATGTCGTACTAGATTTCGGTTTGCTTACGTTTAACGATAGTAATAGGCATTACTCAATAACATTCATGGCTCGGATTTGTGTCACATTTCCTTATTAATAAGATTGGCATGCGATAATTATTAATGGTAATATTGATAATAATTATAATTAGTAATAAGTATAGTTAAAATTGAACGATACTTTGAATGGTTGATAAGGTTTGATTACCACCATCTAATCAACATTATCACTCCTAACAATCGAAACGAATATTATGCTCAGTTGATATAATTGAAAGTCTATTCCGTTATCTCAATTCTCGAATTTGATTACATGTTTGTGAAAGCAGAATTCTGTTATTCCATGTTGTTGCTACGTTTATTCTCTATGCATGTTTTTGGTAAAAGCATTTCATTTCTTGGTATAATCTTGGCTTATTCGATTCGTATGCTAGTGCAGACATAACAAAGTTAAGTGCGAGTTATGTAATATGGATAAACATGTGAGAGTTACAAAAGAATAAATGTTTTTCCTTTATAAACAAGTAAACCTTCTGCTTTATTAATGCAGTAATGAAGGTTTATGGGATAATACAATACATTGCACGTGTAACCGTGAATCGATCTCCAAATGAGGGATTTGCAATCTGCAGTGTTTCATATCGAATAAATGATCAGATTTACCGGATAGCGTTTCCTTTGCAAGCAACGACGGCAGTACACACAAAATTACACTTTTACGTAATACTTGGCTAGCTATTTTAACTGTTATACGATTGATGGAAAATTCTCTGTGCAAGAACACTGGAATAACCCCCTATTGGTGACTATGGCTATTAAATTATCCCCATCGGTCAAACTTAATATGGATGTCATTTTGTCTGTCTATAAAAAGCGCGCGTGCCAGACGTATTTGATTATATATTTATAAAGCAAAAAAACAAACCAACATTCGACATGTCAACAGTGACACATCTAATTTTCTCTCTCACTCTTTGGGATGCCTTAATTTTATTCGGTACCTTGTTAATACTTTACATTACTAGATTCTATTATTCATATTTCACTCGCGAAACTCCATTCCCTGGTCCGCTTCCACTGCCCTTAATTGGAAATGTCATTCAAATAAGCCTCTCTGGTGACTTTAATAAGTGGATGCTAGATGCCCAAGCTAAATATGGTGACATGTGGGAAGTGTATATTGGCAGTGAGAAGCAACTTTGGCTGGGCCGGGCCGACTTGGTCGAAAATATACTGACTGCATCAAAAGACAACAAGTATTTTATCAGAAACCCTCCCAACAGCGGACTCGATGAAATGGGTCTGTCATATAATGGAATGGTATTTAATAGAAATAAAGAACGATGGCAATTCTATAGAAAAATGTTCGCTCAGGCGCTTACTACAGTAAAGTTCTCTAGACAAGCCACAGAATGGGTTCAGCAGGCGTTTGCTAATATGGAAGGATATTTTATGGAGTTGGGTTTCGATAAAAAAGAATTCAATTTTGCTTATTGGATGCCCCGATTTACCGCAGACATGACATTCCTTATAGCAATGGACAAGCACGCTTGCACAATGGCATCATTATACAACTCTTATAATCCATCCAAACCAGCTCCATATCCTCAAGAAATAGTCAAGGAAGCGGATGAATTCATTACAGCGTTCCAGACATTTACCAGCACAATGAAGTATTTTCTCCTGACACCTGAAATAATTCGCACGAAAACCCCTATTGGACGTAGCCAGTCGAAGAAACACATGGACAATCTAAACTGGCTTTATGAGTCCGTGCTTGAAATTATTCGAAAAAAGAGAGAAGACTTTGAAAAAATCGGGGACAAAGATCAATTGAAATCCGATTTTTTGACAATGATGCTTACTGTAAATACACCCAAAGATATGACACAGAACCGGGCGGGAGACAGTATCATCAAAGGGCCGTTGACAGACGAAGATATCAAAGCTGGTCTGATAGAAATGTTGAGTGGTGGTATTGATACGGTAAGTAGTCTAATAATAAATGTTATCGTACAGTTTTGACTGGTTATATTCTTACTAAATTGTCTAATTTGTGAATAAACAGACGGCAAATTTGATTTGCTTTATAGTCTACCTTGTAACTAAGCATCCGGAAGTCAAAGCACGTCTCCGACAAGAGTTTGACACGGTCCTCGGAACGGATCTTTCTCATCCAATCAAATATGAGGATTTGAATAAACTAGTATATACTGACGCTGTCATTAAGGAAACTGGTCGACTTATGCCTGTCACTTCCATAAATCTCCGTATGGCCGAAGAAGATGATATAATTGGTGGATATCCCATTAAGGTGTGTATATGTCAAACGTGACAACACTATAATAATACTCCTATTCTAATGGCTACATCTAATTTCCCTTATACAGAAAGGTCAACAAATAGTAATTTCCACCCTTGGAATTCAACACAACGCTAAACACTGGCCGAATCCGAAAGAATTCAATCCTGACCGCTTTTTGGAACCGAATTGTCATAACATTGATAGGTACTCGCTTGAAATGTTTGGAGGAGGTGTGCGAATATGCCCTGGAAGGCATTTAGCTATGATAGAACTGAAAACCATTGTTGCTTTGATCTTCCGTAAATATGACCCTGAATTGGCCACACCGGACACTAAGCCGAAGTACAAAAATGAATCTATAAATCAATGCTATGAACTGATGTTGAGATTTAAGCCGAGAAAGATAGAATAAAGCGGTAGGGAGCGTGCTTTGAGTATGTAAAGAAAATCATAAACTAGACTATCGTAAAGTAAATGTTGGCATCATAATATTGTATCGATCGCGTTTACAGTATTATAGAATTGTCACGTATATGTATTTTTTATTGAGAACGTCTAATTTATAATAAACCATTTATACTAATATCAGTAATAGGTTTTTTTATCATTGATGATTTGTGACGCCCTCAATTTATACACATTTTATCTCTCATTTCTCCAATAATACTGCTATATGATATACTTTAAGCTATGTAATAGTACTTGTTGTATACTATAAAAACACTATTTTATTATTATAGTTTAACACATAACAATGCATGTTGTCATGCTAACGAGTAATAATAATTATACAAAACAGTCAAACATTAGATAATTCTAAAAGCTCTATAACAAATGTGTTCAGTGATGTATAGTAAGTAACATGCCTTATCATATTATTCACTAATCTTAAAAGTGTGATATTACATGTAACTATTACTATGCTATACTGTATTGTGTACAACAACAATAATAGCAATAACTTATTAATAATTATAATGACGATGTATTTATCGAAACAGAAATGCTACGCGCTTTTCATCTTATTAAATAATGCATAAATGGCAATTAAATATTGCAATGCGTATTATGATACTGAACTCCATAGTTCCTATACATTATGATATGTACGATCAGCTATTCATTCAGTAAAAGAAATAAGACCACAACATTTTGAATCTTCCGCTATTATTTTTTTAATGCTTGGTTGACTGATCTGAAAGTATTAGATTATTTTCTTCAAGTGACAGATAAGAATATAATCAATCGGAAACGATTTTTCAATAGTAATAGCGATAACTAAAAACAAGTCAGTAGTTCCTGGATAAAGATATTTTCTCTTGTGCAATGCCTTTGGTTACTCATCTTCTATTGGTGCAGAGATGGAAATACAATTGTGAGTTAAAAACATCATCTAACATGTCATAGTAAAAAAAGTTTTGATACATTAGCAACAGTCTTTCTGTTTGTGTGGAAGCAATACAATTGTAAGTAAACACCGATCGACATATCATTGCTTGAGTTTACTAAAACGTTAGTAATGATCAGTGAGAAAAGGAAAAATGTGTATTAATGGCATGGCTCGACATGTCAGTATGAAAGAATGTTTTGAGTTACTGAACACGTTAGCAATAGTTTTCCGTAAACCCGACATAGCTTGATAAATCTTTATATCAAATTTACAGTATTTCAAGCTGACATACTCTTCGCTTGTCGACGAGCGATAATGTCATTACAGTGAAACATATTCCCGTTATGCAACATGAGTCACTACCTTAGGTGAAGGCGACGATGACATTGTAATCATATAGTTATGAGATTACGTGTACTTCTTCGATGTGTGTTAAGTAACTATCTCCGTTCGAACTATGAACGATTATCAATTATCCAACCATTATAATCACAACATAAGTAACTCTTACGAACGTTTTACTTAATTCTCAAACGATTGCTCGTAATGAATGTTTTAATAATATTCATAATTATCGTAGCAAAAGTCTTATAGTAAAAACTGCTTCTACAGTATATTGTTTACGTTCATTATCATTAAGCTACCTTCTTCACTAATTAATTTATAATTACCGCAGTTAATTAACGTCCAATAAAATATAAGAAATGCTGTGCTACTCTATTCAGTACCGCAGCATCCTATGATCAAATCGCAGTTCACAACTTATTACTATTACTATTACTATTACTATCACAAAATTCTCCCAATTCCATCATCACTGGGAACCCCCTCCATTCCTTTCCCTCTCTCCCTCACCTTTATTCCATTCTCCTTTCCACCAACTCCACCTGCCACTTACATGGAAAGAAATTCACCATTCTCACCATCCTCATACAATACTCCCTTTACCTTTTGTCCTTGTACTTGTGCCTTTCTATTTCCCCTGTTGCATCTAACCTTCAGAACCTATCCACACTCATCTCTCTACTGCTACTGAGCTCACACTTTCCTCTCCATCTTCCATTATTCAATCATATCTTTTTCAAAAATTAAACATATTGCTCATCTAACCCAATCAACTGTCCACTGGACCAATATCTGTATGGACCTCCTGCACTTCAACATCCTTTGGCTCCTCTAGTCCTTCCTATATTTCAGATGCTTCTTCCTCCTTTATTTCCATCCTCCTTTCATATTAAAACTATTACTCCATACTTACCCTGACCATAAACAAAACTTCATCATTAGAACCATTCTATCTCATACTCACATCCCTCAACTAACACTTCAAATATATAGACATTTATATTACTTCATATCAGTGCACCTCTATTAACACAATAATAATAACATTAATAGTATAATTAGTATTGCTAATTATAGTAATAGTAATAGGGTGATATTATAAAGATACAGTTCAAACATTTTTGGGGCAAGGCAAGAGAATGGGGGTTGTCACAAATTGATTCACAATCTTGATATTCACAGGTTAGTCTGTGCTGCATATGGAGGTTCCATCAGTTGGGGAGAGTATTTGAGAATCAAACAGTAAGCAGGCAGCCAGCGAGTACAAGCTCATTATAGCTTGGGAAGATGTTAGTTTGGACAATATTCCATGACCTTCCTGGGCTGATGTGGCTGATGTGGCATGCCCCATATGTATTAGTTTGGTGCAGAAACTGATGAGGAAGATGCTGTCAGTGATTTGCCTCTGAAGGTTACAGGAGATACTGGGGAGAAGTGATGTATTGTTAAAACATGACATGGACATACTAATACCAGAGGATCTGTTGGCATATGGAAGAGATAGATTTGGGTGGGTGGGAATCAGCTTGGGGAGTTTTGTAGGCAGCCAATCTTAGAGATTTTATAATTAGATATGAACTATATACTTGCCAATTGGGAAATTTAGAAACTAAAGCTATGGATCTCACACTGCCTGATGGATCATCACTATGTGAGGTTTGTATAATTACTCAAATCAATTATTATTGGATTCAGTCTAATCCTTTATTGCTTCTCAATTCAGGAGAGGTTTATTAGTATGTTCAACTGGGATATACTACTACTACTGAGATGTGTACAGGAGTTCATGGAGGAGATTGAAACCAAGGAAGAATGATTGAATATATTAAAGTTCATAACCAGCCCCTACATTACAGCATTTGATCAAGGAATTAGGGTAAGAAAGGACAGCTGTTTTGTTTGATTGTAATTTGTGAATTGAGTATTAACAATTGTCCTTTAATTAGATCAAAATTATTAGCCTGCATGTAAATCTACCTCACTCATACAGTTGATATGCTGGACCCTGCACCTGTACTTCCACTTTAGAAATTTTAATTTGTGACAATTATATATTAATACAGTCAAAGCTCGGAAAACCGATACTCGGAAAACCGATAAATGCCAAAACCGATAATTTTTCTAATTCCCAAAACACGTATAATAAAATTCGCTCGGAAAA
>CAJVPJ010000438.1:0-25175 GCA_910592205.1 Paraglomus occultum | reverse complement strand
GAGAGAAGAGAACGAATAGACCATAAAGAATACCCCAAGCGCAATGCACGTCAAATAAACCATGTATCTTTGGTGTCATCTGCTTCAACCTGTTGCCGTTTTTGATAGATCTGCAATTTTGCGACCCACACGTCACTTGAATGACTTGAATTTTGTGTCATAACCTAAGCTAAGTGGAAGTAACATAATCATGTTATTTCCACTAATGTTAACATACACTTTGCTGTCAGATGCCTTCGGAAAACTTTTTGTTAAAGTCGCGGTTACAAGCTCTTAAACGGTCTGGTCTGTCAGAAGATGTTTTTATAGCAATATTACTATGTCTTATATCAACAAACAAACATCTTATCCTTACTGCACGATCTGAGGATATGGACGATCTGCGAAATATGACCGAGCAGGTTAAACCAAGACTACTACTGAGAACCACTTAGGATCTACGAAACCACCAAGCAGCATTTTTTAATTAACCTTTTCTTACCCATTTACCATTTTCAGATCCTCTTGATCGTGTTCGGTCTAACGTGTTCGACCATAACCTGTGAGCCGTCCCAAACACTAGCAGATTTCACGTCTTCCCTGTTTGCCCGCTCTCGTGATGATGCTTCAATCGCTACACATTCAGCAGAAGACAACGGGGGTCTGCATAGAATGAGCAGGCAGAAATCTTACAGGTCTATCCGAACTGCGAGTTCAACGAGTTTGACTACAGACGCTAGAGGATACGAGGGGAAGACGAGCGAAGGCCGATCACGCAGGCGAAAATCAAATTATTCGCATGTATCTGGTGCATCTAATCAACAATCCAGAGATAGTAAGGAGTTGGAAAACGTGGAAATTATGGGAGTAGCAAGCGAGATACAGGTCGAAGTTGAGAACCGGTACTATAGTTCGTCAGAAACAGAAACTGAGGAAACCACCGAGGTATGAGTTCCAAGAATTTTCTTTCACTGGCTTTTTTTTTCCCGACAATTTTCAAATAACATATCGATATTATTGTCTAGCCAAGAGATAGAATAAAATCTGCTGATCAAACGAATTCGTTCACAAGAAATCCAATCCTGACAAATGCACGCCGACGTGACAATAACTTTCCACCATCCTCGTCTACGTCCTCAATGTCGTCCTTTACAAATTCGGAAACTCCGTATATACCTTCATTAACTTCTTCGCCTTTCCCATCTCACTCGTACAGTCTTCGACCAGACCTTTCTCAACGCAATCATACAACACATCATCCTTCGTATAACAGTCAACCACAGCTGCCGCTGTCGCCGATGGATTTTACAATATCAAAGTCAAAGAGGAGACATGACAGCATCGTAACTTCGGGGGGGAGTAATCCGCCATCCCCATTCTTGTTTGCAAAGCATATAGCGCAGGCTGTCATAATAGAGAGATTAGACGAGGGAGATGAGGAAATTCAATTTTTCCTGTTGGAGGTAAAGCGGAAATGTAGAGAAGAATGTACGAACGATTTGATAGAAGAGGGTGCATGATAAATACTCTCGCCTGAATATTATTTTGTTATTAACCCTATATTTTTATTATTCTTTATGAAGACGATAATTAAAAAACGATTCTGTTATCGAAAGGAATCGCATAGTCTCCCGAAGCCTTTCATTGTAATCGTATTATTACCAACTACGGAGGAACGCCTCAATTTACCTAATCAGTTGGTAGGTGTTGCAAAGAAAACGGAAATGTGTATATACTTATATAACTGTATGAAGCCGTTATTCTGAAGACGCATAACCTAATAGGTTGAAAGATCGAATATTTATGAGTGCCTTTTTTGAATATTATGGAGCTTGACAGATTTTTCATAAGTTATGAATACGAGAACGATACATCGAGATTACCAGCGAACGGAATGTATAGGGGAGAACCTATCAAACTGATGGTACATTTATTCACATTTACGCCACTGTTTACATTCTTCTCGCCTTCGCTCTATTTTCGCGCTTTCTTACAATGCTGACATTGATATAGGAAATCAAAGAACTAGAGAAAAAAATAGATAAAGTATCTGTCCATAATGACATGCAACGGTATATGAGAGATATAGTGGTCGGTTTGCGCATGCACAGACTGATCAAGGGAGGAATAACGGCTAGAACTTCGCGTGATTTTGAAAAGCTTGCTAAGTGAGTTAATTGTTCGTTAAACAGTAGTTTGTATCTTTGGCCGCGTGTTAACGTTTACCTTTTGTTTGTCCGTATCATACTTTGTGATCGTTTATCTTTCCAATTTGATGATTTAACAGGGCTGTGGCAGTAATATTCGATCGCTCATTTATAACACCGGATTTAATTCTTATAACAGCCGAGAAAGTCTTTGCTCACAGACTGATTCTTCGTGAACCCGTGGATGATAGAAGTCTCATGTATGGAACAAAACGAATGTCACTACTTAGAGCGAAAATGGAAGACAGCTGGGGATTTAATGTGAGAGATGTAGTTGCAGATGTGTTGCAGGTTGTTAGGCCTCCAGTGTGAAAGTATGGCCGAGAGCGGTTTGCTTCTTATAAGTGTTTGATTTCTAAGTTTGGACTATGCAGATGAATTAGGAGTAATACTGCAACGAATCGAACGAACGTTATTCGACAAGATCTCACTGCAATCGAACGCGTAAAATTAATAAAGAAATAAAGTTAGAAAATCAAATGCTAGAAAGTAGTAACATCATCAGAGAATTTTTATGTTGTAACTCTGTCTTCGTAATCATTGTCAGAGTATCTACATTTTATGAGGTGTTCTTATGAACATCTGTGTCAGCACACGCAAGATTTTTTAAATTTGATGAATTGTAACAATTTAATCTCATGTGATCCCAAACATCTAATTTTTCATCCACCGTTGAACCGAATCATTCATGATTCGTATTTGCAATGAATGAGGACGAATGGACTACTGTGAGATCTCGCCATACCGCTCGCGGACGTTCGGGATTCGGTACTCGTGGGCAGTCGCGCGGACAGCACATTAGTAACCAATTCTCAACTGCCAGTAGTAATAGAGGAAATGGTAGAGGAAACAATACTTGGCGTTCCCGTGGCGGGTTCCAGCAGCAACAAGTGCAACAGGGAACCAGTAATGATACTTTACAGCATAACGAATTTTCAGTACTGAGAGATACCTCTCTGTCCAATAATGATAAGTCTAATTCAAATATGCATCGGCAGCTTTCATCATCAGACGAATGCGAATCTTCTGAAAACGAATCAGTCGCAAATGATACTCAGGAGAATTCTCTCCCTCCTTATCACATAACATTGTCTGTTCGTTGCCCATTACCCGATTGTTCCTTGGAAGAACCATTAACCACTAGCACTGCACTAGTAGATCATTTGAAATTGGTGCATAAATTGCAGTTTGTTAATTTTCATCATGTTTATATGATACTGGAAAGGTATTTAGACCATTGGGCAAAAAAAGTTGCTGAAGAAGGTGTGGAGAATGTCGGGAGAAAAGAAACTGGAGAAGAAGGTATGTAGAATAGTACGTGTCTATAATTGTTGGCATTAGTTTGAAATAAACTTTGGTCATTTCAGGTGAAATATATTCTATTGACCCCGGCAGAATGCTGCAAGATAAAGAACTTCGCGAAAGGCTTCAGCGTGAGAAATTGGTCTGTACATGATTGTGATTGTTTAGCAGAAGGCTTGTTTATATAATTGTATAAACTTTACTGTTAACAAATTGCTTTTAACATCGTGGGGCTACAGAACGAAATACTTGCAATTCAAGCGCATGAGCGTATCGAAGAAGCTAAACATGAACGCAAATGTCTCTTCTGTAAAAATATCTGTGAGAATAGGTAACTGATAGATTATCTGGTATTGTTATGTTGTAGTATAATTGTTCCCTGTTTATCACAATTGAGATAAACTTGTCAATCTTTTAACACGGTAGAGCAGTTCTATTTCGTCACATGTTTGATGAACATAATTTTAATATTGGTCTCGCAGATAATCTCGTCAACGTTAACGAGTTTCTCGAGATTTTGGAGAAGAAATTGGCCAGGTAAGAATATTTATTTCGTCATTAGTCATAAACTAATAATGTCTGTATATTGATTAGGCCCATTTGTAAATGCTTCCAATAGTTTACAATGTATTTATTGTGAGAAAGTATTTGTTACTTCTACAGTGCTTCGTAAGCATATGCGCAAGAAGAAACATTTTAAAATCAATGCGCGAAACAGAATTTACGATCAATTTTATGTTATTAACTATCTGGTAAGAATACGTCAGTACTGCTTTCATATCAATCGTAATCCACAGCTCATCAATCAACACAATGAACAGGAGCCAGGGATGAATTGGGAAACGTTTGAAAGAGAGAGATATGATTCAGATGAAGACAGAAGAGATGAGTAAGTGCCGACAATATTTCGATGCTGGCAATTGTAGAATTAATTATAAATACTCGACAATTTATTTTTACGACAAAAGTTCATGGGAAGATTGGAATGAAATAGTCGAGCCAGATCCAACTGCTTGTTTATTTTGCGAACTCGTAGCTATCTCTCCTAAAGAAGCCTCTCTACATATGAAACAAAAACATAACTTTGATCTACACGGGGTTCAAAGACAAATGGGTAACAAACAGGCGTGTGTTGTTATTTCTTTTTTTCTTTTTTGCATGCATCAAAATAATGTTATCATCCTTTATTAGGTCTTGATTTTTATAAGATGATTGCTCTAATAAACTACATTCGTCAAAAGACATCCATTAATTCCTGCATGTCTTGCAACGCGTCGTTCGATACATTACCTCAATTAACGGAGCATATGGAGAAGCAGAACTGTTTCAGCAAAGTTCCTGATCTGAATCATGCGTTCTGGACAGATCCTCAGTATGATTAATTTATGTCTTGCTCAATTTCTGTTATTATTTTTTTAGTACCAAAGTCGCGAATCTTGTTTGTGTTAATTCAGGTACTTATTTCCAACATACGAGAACGACCCACTCCTTACAGGATTTGAAGAAGCTGTTGGGAGCGAAGAAAATTCAGGTGATGAGTTATTACAGATTCCCGAAAATATCGTTATTGTGCCTGAGAATAAAAAAGAAGATTTTGCGAAAAATTGAGTGGAAGCTCGTTCGGACGAGAAAATAAAATAAATATCATAATAGAATTTTTTTCAAAAATGATTGTGGAACACAAACGTAGTTCGAATAAACATGTAGGGCTTGTTGGCCTTCTAACAGTTCTGACTTAAATCCAATAGGGAGTGAATAGATTATAAATCAAACTATAAATAGTCCGTCGCAAAAGTCGCCAACACCCCTAGAGAGTAAAGCAAATTTAATATCACATACAGACTATATCACATCTATGAGTTTTCGAATATAGATTTAATACTAAGTGAGGTCAATTGTTAGGAGTCAATTATCAATAGAAGCCTCGAATTTTACACTACAATCTTATAGTCGTTCGCATTTATACGTTAAACCACATCCGTAATTAAAGAAAAATAACCCGAACAATAAAAACTATGTATTCGTCCCAAAACTATATCGAGACCTACAATAAGAATAATATTATTAATTAATCAATTAAGAGCTTCATTAAATTTCCCGGGTATTATAAAATTGAGCAACAAAGAAGAATATAAAAAATTCTGGTATATTAAAAATGTCTTGAATATTATTGTTTGAAATTATAGCCTCAGCATTTGCCAACGAGACCATTGACATTCATATAATATGGTTATTTTAATTTTTGTTCTTATAACGTTGTGAAGTTTTTGTGTTAAGAAT
The DNA here is from genome assembly GCA_910592205.1 of Paraglomus occultum. NCBI lineage: Eukaryota > Fungi > Glomeromycota > Glomeromycetes > Paraglomerales > Paraglomeraceae > Paraglomus > Paraglomus occultum. The sequence continues at coordinate 19,407 of CAJVPJ010000438.1, read as the reverse complement.
TTTCCATGTCTCTAATCACTCTCTTATCTCTTTGTACAATCAAGATATCTCAGCTTCTGGAAGTATGCATCAATAATAAAGAAAAATTTAGGAAGACGTTAACAATAAGTTCCCAGTTAGTGTACATACTTTATAAACGCTAGACAAGACAGCAATTCTCACAGAACTGAAAAGTTAATATTGCTAAAGGTATGTATACTGTTAAGGAAGTTATACTAATCCTCATGATAGGACGTTCATGATGGTCAATGTTTGCAATGCCTGGACGCAAAAAGTCTAACAATCGAACAGTCAAGAATAGAAGTCAATTACTATCATCTAGAAACAACCATGTTTCCTCTTGGCAATCAATTTTATATCTATAGTCAAATTTGACGACATTACACATGACATATTTACACACTACGAACTTCATTATACGACAGCAGGCGTGTCTTCAATCTCGGTTGGCCTATACACAACGTTATCGTTATCTACGACTGATGGTAATTCGAAGTCTTTGATCTCTTTTAAATAGTGCGTTTTCAACGCTTCTCTAGCAGCCTTTTGGTAGAGAACAGCAAATAACGAATTAGTTAAGACAGAAAACGAGAAGAAAAGCTGAACGTTGAACAATACCCTAAATTCTGCCATCTTGAGAGAACTTCCAAATCCTTCTCCTATTTTTTTTTCCCCTGAATAGACACCAACGATAAATACCGGTGACTTTGAGAATCGGCCAGTTTCTGCCATCAACCTAGCAGACAAAATTGGTAAATTTGACTGAAATATATGATTACAAGGTCCATTTACTATCATCTGCACCTCGAAATGGGCGGCTCCTGTGAATATCTTCTCAGTAAATAAGATAAGTCCCGTTTAGGATTCACAATGTGCTTCTCAAATATTGCACCAACATTAACGTCACGCGACAGAAATTGATCGTGAATAAAATTCTTTGCTGCAGTCGGGCCCTTCAGAGAATAAGCAAGACAAACAAGTATGACGCGTGTACACTACTTTTGCATAAATCCTATAATATTCCCCAGAGGAACGATCGTACCTGATCAGAATACAATGCCCCGACAATTGCACCAACAGCATCAGCAGTCACCTTTCCAATATTACGCGGCTTTTTACTCTCAAGATTCTCTAATGCTTCGTCAGTCACCTGACAGACGGGAACACGATCCAAAAAATTATACACAGTTTACTTAAAAAAAACCATCAATAACATTCATAACATTCTTTACCTTTTGCCACCTGACCTGCTTGTCCACTCCGACTTCTCGTCCGAAAGTACTCAATGTCCTATGCCCGCAGTACATTGTCAATATCTCTTCGAATATGGGAAGTGGAAGCCGAGGATACTTCACATGGAGGTATTCAGTAACATACAGACCGAAAGCATTATTGCCTGGTATATGGGTTAGTACATATAATTTCTCCACTTTTATTCTAATTTGCATCCTCATACGTACCCAATACCTGAAAACCCTCATTTGAAGGTAAATCAGTATTCGCATACGTCTTATCCGTTAAAGCCTGTAGCAGGATATTTCGATCTGAAAATTTCAAATTTAATCTGGCACCGAGCGCGTGCATTCCAGCGGATATGCTGTCTCGGGCTGGCGGATCAGGTGATGTCGGCACTTTGAATTTTGGTTTTTTGACATATCTGGGAAAAGAATTGTGAAAAGAACGTGAGAGAGAAAGAGACGGGATGCGTAGGAAATATTGTGGGAAATGGGTGATAGAGTAAAGTATAGGCAAGAAGCGTGAAAAGTTAATGGGGAACGTTGAATGGGAGACGTGAAGAGGCATGGTAATTGTGGGCAACTAGATTTTTAGCTTTTTTGCATTTATTTCACACACGTGAATCGTTACATGTTGATCTTGTGCGACAGGCAACGTGATAATAATTACAATGTTTAAATTTTCAACGAGTCCTGTTCCGGAAGCTTGCTACTCACGATCTCAGTGCTATCGGTAGACGCTAATCCTAGACGGTTATTTGTCCTCGAGCCTCCCGATGGAATAATTCGGAAGCCTATAGGTTAGAATTTAAAGTGCATTTCCACTTAAGCAAATAACAATCATAGTTCTATATTCACGAGACAAGAAGTCGATATTCCTAATCGACACAGAAATTAGCGGTTTTTACCGTTACATCGAATAATTTACCAGAAAATTAATGTATTTCCGAGTATAAAGTATTAATATCGAGTTTTCAAGGAAGTTCTATAGAGTTTCCCCGTACCACCGTATTAATGGGCCAACTTTCTCGGGTGGAACAGCCCCACAATATTACGCTGGAGAACTACTCGTTTATTAGAAGAATATTGCGCAAAAATTAAATAAACGTCATCATTCTCAAACGATCAATCATTACCAAACAAAGGATTAGCGAAATTTGATAATATTGTTGAGTTTCAGGAAGCAAAACACTTCGAAATTTTTAAAAGCCTAAGCTACAGACTGGTAAAAATATTTTATTATTGTTACGATGGATTTGCGTAAAGTTAAAAAAATTACCGGTCGATACTTTTGTCCAGAAGTGTATCAAAAACTAATCTTACGGTTTTACGAAATGTGCAATTCGCTGAACAACGGACGAAGGGTTCTATCATACTCGCAACCTCACAATAATGATTATAACAGAAATTGTCCCACATTAACATAAAACTGGTTTATTGCATACAAATTTTAATTATTATTTATCGACAATAATAAAGCAACGTAGATTGCAACGTAGATAAGGATTCAGTATCAATAATTAGAAAAGTGTTTTACAATTCCTTAACAAAACCTATTTTGGAATGTTGAAAGAGAGAGCTTGTTAGCGTTGCCTACAACAGTAACTTTTTTAAAATTTGCGTCAATGAATTATACGGCTATATACAAAAGTGATTCGCAATAATTAATATTAACAACTAACATTTTTCGTAAAATTCGGTCATCTAACTTATTTAGGAAAAAAGTAAAGGAAACAACGTCTTCGTAAGGTTGAGGATAATTGATCGGTTTTAGTTAAATATTCAAGTCTTGAAAAAAGTTGTCGAAAAAACCTAAGCATCAACGTAACACGATAGCCCCTGGATCTTATTGGAAGTTAATATTACATAATTGATCGACGATCGTCTTTCGAGTCGGAAAAGGAAATTGCACAGTTTTGTCAAACACAGCTAGCATACAACCATCAGACCGTAAACAAACGCAAAGACTTTGGTATCAATAAAGTCTAATACAGAGCAAACTATGAGCAGCTTAGACAACCCATTCTATGTCCCACCACAATCGAGTTCTAATACTAGCGGCGACTTTACGCTGCCAAACAGCCCTCGCCAGAGGACGATCGTCGAGTATGCAGATAGGTAGGTACGACTGTGATCTATCAATTACTTTGGTTGTAGGTAAACTGATCCAGAGCTATATTGATCTTATTCTTAATACAGATACATACCAATAAGGACTGGAGATCCTGTGGCAGAGTATCAGAGATTAATAGCTCCTCGAGCCTCCAATGAAAAAAAACGCAAAATTGCATCTTTAATTGAGGATGAAGCACAACAAGGTATGTACTAATATTCTGTTGATTTTCCTCTAATTCCAACTACATCTAATGCAGTTTTTTTCGCGTTATATTGGTGTATGCAGAAGAAGATGATCGTATTTATAGAGCTGTACTAGAATCATCGATGTTCCCATTGAGAGACACATCAGATGATATAATTCGTCGTATAAACCAAAGCCAGCCGTTATCACCATCTAGCAACCTACTTTCATTTCGATCACCACGAAGGAAACATACCGTTTTTGTTGATTCACCCTATCGTGAAGCATATTCAACGAGTCCCCTTCCATATGAGGCCCAGATCATATTAACAAGTCCTCGGAAGCCTCCTAGATACATAAGTAAATTTCCATACAAGGTACTGGACGCGCCGGATTTACAAGATGATTTTTATTTGAACCTGGTAGATTGGTCTTCGAACAATATCCTCGGTGTAGGACTAGGTCCTTGTGTTTATCTTTGGAACGCAGTGACCTCGAAGGTATTGTGTGGAATGATGTTGTCTACGTGTCTGTATTAGAGTATGCCTAATGTTCATTTAACAAGTCAATCTGTGTATTTTCGCGTGATTTTATTCATACTAGGTAGTAAAGTTGTGCGATTTAGCTACAACAGACAATACAGATAGCGTAACGTCTGTAAGCTGGATGGCATCAGTAAGTCATTAAAAGACAAAGTTGTTTGTTTTGCTGCGATTGAACTGCAGTTGTTTATTTAATTTGTACATTCAAGGGCACGCACATAGCAGTGGGTACAAATTTAGGACCCGTGGAAATTTGGGATGTAGAGCGGACGAAGAAAATAAGGAAACTAAAAGGGCACACATCAAGAGTTGGTAATTAGCGATTGATTTAGCGTGCCTATATATCTATTTGTATAAGATGTGACGTGACTCGGTGATGCATTTTATTAATGACGTAATTATCTACTAGGAGCTATTGCTTGGAATGGTTGTACTGTCAGCTCAGGGAGCCGCGACAGACTAATATACAATAGAGATGTAAGAGTAAAAGATGACTGTATTTCCATACTTAACGGGCACAAACAAGAGGTAAGATCGATAGAGTTAGTTTTTCCAAACTTCGAATTTGACGTCACCGTATACATTTGTAATAAGATTTACATATGGACAGGTATGCGGGCTGAGATGGAACCCAGAGGGAACTCAATTGGCCAGTGGAGGCAACGATAATAGATTGATGGTATGGGAACGCGGAAATACAGCTCCAGTGCATAAATTTTTACAGCATGCTGCCGCAGTCAAAGCCATTGCATGGAGTCCACATTCACATGGATTATTGGCCAGTGGTGGTGGTTCACAAGACAAGCACATACGGTTTTGGAATACACTCACGGGTGACGTGCTCGAGAGTTATGATACAGAGTCTCAGGTACATAAGAGTTGTATTCTTAGAGGTTGAAATTATCAGACTTTAGTAAAAGGAACCGATCTCGATTATTAACCAAAAAATCGTACTGTCTTCATTCAGGTCTGTAACCTTGCCTGGTCTAAACATGCCAATGAACTTGTATCAACTCATGGCTACTCACAGAATCAAGTCATCTTATGGTCATATCCATCGATGGAACAATTGGCAGTGCTAAAAGGGCACACTTTGCGTGTCCTTTACCTGTCAGTATCGCCAGACGGCCAGAATATTGTCACGGGAGCCGGTGATGAAACTCTTCGATTCTGGAACGTATTTAACAATGGAAAGCGAGAGAGAAAGCGCGAGTCCGTGTTCGATGTTAAGGCACAGATCCGTTAATATATAATGAGAAGAGTGCGGGAGAATTGTACCCTCCAGCAGAAGCATTTTTTTTTTAAATTCCATATTAGTTGTGTACACAAACGACAAATATAGTAATCTATTGTTATAAAAGTTAGGCAGAGTGATCAATTATGTCATGGAGAAATGCTAAATTTGGTTAATACTTTTTAAAAAGTGACATAGAAAGCCTCATTTCGAAATGACCATACGCCCTAAAAAATTCGAAAATCCGGAATCAATAGGTGACGCGTCGACTCGTCCGTTCGCGAAAGTCTTTACAATTTTCATTGTTTAACTGTGTTTTTGGTTTGCGGTTTTTCATTATTCGTTGCCCCCAATAATAATAACAGAGTATAGAAAGTATAAATTTCTTTCTGATGTTCCTTGTGAATTGTGTAAAACGAGGCTGAATTCAATAGAATGGAGATAGTATTATTCGATCAACAATCTATCAGAAAGAAGCATTTCATTGAAATTTTACCTTTTAACAGTCGACTTGTACTTTTAATAATTTTCTGCTTTAAACAAATTGCAAATAGTACGTTAGTATTATTTCCTAGACACGACAGCGAGCACGAGTATCAGACTGCTCCTACGCTGGAACAAAAATAAATAAACAGTTTGAAAGTTTTCCGCATATAATGTATGATAAACCCTGATTGTATATGTTGCAAATTTTAGTTCGATCAACTGTTTTTTAAAACACCAAATTTTTTACTCAAAATATCAGCCTTAGCAGATTTAAAATTTTATATCTCGGCACTTTCTAACAGATTATGTTCTTTTCTTATTTTTTTTTCCTGCACCATCAAATGCATTTATATAATTAGAACGAATGACTATTACTGGTAATCGCTACTCCAACACGATACCGAAGAATAATTCCTTCTAATTTGTCTATATATCCCAAGAAACACGTAGAGATTGAACTGACAAACAAAAAATTACGCAAAACCAATTAGAAAAATGTGGAAATATGGATTTTTGAAGTTTTACGTCGAAATAAGCGATGCGCGTAGTCTGAAGTTGTCGACATCCATGAATGGGGATAAAGGTGACGAGTTCGGTGTCGAGGTAGGTTGGAATTTTATACTAGTATAAAATTAAATAAAAAAACGCATTTATATAGATAAATTTTGTTTTTCCGGCGTTTTGTGTAAAATTTTGTGGCGTAGTATTCCATGTTCGGATTGATCTTTCATCGAAGTAGTCCTTCTTCCAATCATCGACTTGTCTTTGGTACATGACAAATTCGACTCATCCGTTGTCTTTTCACTCAATTGTGTAGTAGTGATTGTTGTAGTAGAGAATATGCTTGTACTCAGCGGTGGAGAAGAGGGAAAAGATTCTTCTCACGTTTTCATCCCATCTGCAGTCAATATACTTTCCGTTGTTACAAAGAAATAGTAAGAGCAGTCATTTGATACTCAAGATGGTTTATAGAGAAAGATTTTCTGTTCAAGTTTGAAGAAAAATATTCTCAACACGTAGTACAAACATACACATATGGCATCAATGAAGTGGCTCGATGAATTTTGAAGGTAGCTTTTTATACTTTCCAGTGTGCAAAAAGACTATTAATTGTTTGTTAAATAATATAATTGTCATGTTTGAATGTCACTGTTATCGGCATCCATCGATTCACCTTTATGCTTGAACGTTGAATTAGCTCATGCAATTTTAAATTTTATACTAATGTGTACATAGTATCTGTCATTGATGTGGATTTGATCAACTGACATTTTCATTGTTCTATAAAACAAGAATAGTATGTATTTTAAGCAAGTATCAGTCATGTTGCTATCATGAGGAATTTTGTTCACCCAGTTTAAGCTTTGACCGACTCATAATTTCAAGAACAATGTCAAATCCGACGGGATGACAGTGGCTTTAATGATTATCCAACTGTCGCCAAATGGAGACAATTGGAGATATTATGACCATCTTATCACCGGTGGCGTTACCAGCTTACGTGGTTTTATGTTCAAGAATGATAACACGCTTGTCGAATGGGAAATTTCAATTCCTGCCTGACTATGACGTCAACACATTTTTTCTGTCAAAGTCATCGTGTCTCCGCTGGCTTTTGTAGTTAATAACCGACGGAATATAACCGAGGACTAAGATACAGGAACTTTATTATTAATTTTTTCATAAAATCACCAAGATGTCTGATCTGGCTTGTGGTAATCAACTTGTTTACTCTCATACATCATCACATTTTTTCCACTGTTCGTACAAATAATGAATCGACAGCAGAACAAAACGGTAACATATCACAGTTCTTTTTTTGTCTTTTCATTCACAAACTGTAAATTTTATTTAATTTGCAGCAACAACCCATTTGCTACTATCAAATTCGCTGTAGAGTTATTTACGGGTGAATTATCCAAAACACCGTATCAAAATCACTACAGTCGAACCTCGTTATACCGAATTTTTCGCTATAACGAAGGAATTCTGCCCCACCGTTTCCCGAATAATAAAATCTCTTTATACCGTTACCGAGGTTCGATTTCGCGCGTCGTATCCAAGTCGTTATAAGATTTTAATCGTACGATTTGAAACGACATTCAACAAGGCGACATAAAAATTAATTATGATGAATTTAAAGCTTTCGTGCGTTGAAGAGAAAGGTGGAATTGCATAGTATTGCAAAGCAAAAACAGATTCGAATAGACTCATTTGTTACTGATTAACATAACAGTTTTATTATATTGAAATAAAGATGTTCACATGAGCCGCATTATACCAAATAATGCTTTGACCTTAGGCCTAACTTCGTTATCACTATAACGAATATCTCGTTATACCGAATCGTGGATGCCTCCCCCGACACTTCGGTATAACTGTAGGTCAACCCGCCGGCTTTTGTGTTAATAACAGTCCAAATCGTTTCTTCAAAGTAATACGGTGTCGGGAGTATTTGTCATCAGGCGAAAATCGAGCAGGATGTGCTGACTTGGTAGCCGCCTGTTTTGGACTCTGTTTCTACGTGAAAGTTTCAAAATTGTGTAAGTCCCGTAGATCGTTCTTTACGCCAAGTTTTAAGCTTGGCTATTGATAAGTATACCCTTGACTCTATTATAGTAATTTTGTGTAGTAGTACTTACCTTTAATGTATAAACACGTTTACCGTCCTCGTCGAGATAGTACATTAAATGCATGTTGTTGAATCGGGTTGAAGCAAGCGATAATTTTTTCTCTCTGCGATTTATCACGTTTTACACATGTTATTGGCTACAGACATTAAGTCTGCAGTCACATGATTTCGCCAGTCATTTTTCAACCAACTCCTAACGGAGAAATTACTTAACTATTATTATAAAAGGGATTTCGCCAAGTCCGTATTATTAGTTTTGAATTGACCGAAGCGGGTAGAATGATAGAGGCTAAGTGCAAGCATAATCAGCAATACTTCTTTTCTCTTTTGAATGTTTTCTTCCATTTTTTCCTTTAAAGGCAAGGAACAAATCAACATACTAGCCGCATTGCAGGCATTATCAGTAATATAAGATTTTCTTTAAAAAATTGAATGGTTTACAATTTTATATTTGAACAGCTAATCCTGGAATTGTCAAAGCTCAAATGGTTGCTAATAGTGCTTATTATTATTGCTTATACGGAATTTAATTTGTTAAAAACGAGAAAGCAAGTGTTTCTGAAATTTAAATTACAGTACCTTTAAACACATAAGGTACAATTTTTTCACCCTGTTCTTTTATAAACATATCCTATTACTATATTGATTTGTATTGTAATTGTAATTATTAATTTCGTTTTTAACGTTATAGTTAATATTAAGCAATTTGAAATGCTAGTGAGTATCCATTGCCTATGCCAACCACATCAGCCTCTTTTGACTGACATGATCGAATGTTCCATTCATAATGGCCTGTTTTATAAATAATAGTTCTTATCAACTTCTCGTAACTATCACTGAATGACACAGGACAATCCTGAAGATTTTGTCCATATTATAACCAAAGTCTGCTATATTGATCTGGGAAGCAGGTTTAGTGATCAACTCTACTTCATTGACAGGGTAGTAAGTTAATAATGGACATTGGCACCCAGAAATAGGCCCATTTACTTAAGTTCCCTATCAAATGGGATGTGAAGTCCTGGTGTTCGACGCGCTATATAGTGTTTCCGCCATTATAATTAATTGTAATATCAAGGGGGATCGTTCGTATCTTGACCTTGGGATTCAGTTTATCAAACTATTTGTCTATTTTGGGGTTGCTCTATATTCCTATTATAATGGTAATCTGTAATTTGAAAACTATAAATCTTGCCAGGATAAAACATTTGATTCTCAAACGTCAAAGTCTTTTTCTTTGATTCGGTAATCGGGGTCACTGCTCAAGATTGCATCGCCTGTAGTTATTGACAGAGTATCCATACTTGAGCAATATTGATACATTTTAAAGATCTACTGATGCATCGGATTACCCCACCTGTATCGAACTATACAAAAAAGCATCTGCCATGGGTTTTTTTCATAAATTTCGTCAATAAAGACCTCTTTCATGGGATACGAGAACGGTTGAATGAGATTAAGCTTGAACATTAGACACTTTAATTAGTTTGCGGTTGTTACAAACGAACGAGCAAAGCCGATCTATCATATAGGAGAAAAGAAAAAAGAATAATATCTGCTCGCGGTCAGCTGTACAGATAATAGTTTAGGTAAGCTTATTTCAACGATTAAGTAGTGGGATAGTTCTAATACTCTCATTCAACAGAGTCCTCGTAATAAACCGTCGAAAAAATCTTTTACACGTCCCCAAAGGAAAAAGAAATGCTGATACCTCCAGGTAAAACCGAAAGCCCAATTCACGTTTAGATCATTCCCAACGTCATGATTCCTAACGTCAAAGAAATATTATTTCATAGTCTGCCATATTAGTAGTTAGTATCAAGGAGAACGCGTCTTCTTCAATATCCATATAGAGGCAAGACTATCATTTAATCATACACTCTCACCCTACCAAAAATTACCACGTCGCCGACAAAGAACAAGATCATTAACACTTCGTATTCACCACAAAGTCTGCAACAGTCTTGTGTTAGCCCTCCACATACAACATCATTTATTAGCCAGTTTTATTTTTTCCTTAACTAAATTAATCTAATAGATCTCACCTTCGTATTTACTCTATGCAATATAAAGCCGCTGGGAATGCCACAAATATAACCGACAGCGTTTGGAATTATATTTGCGAAAATAATCGTTTATATTTCCATGGGTGTAAAGCATCTGAATGTTATATCAGCTAGGCAAAAATACGGAATTGAATTGAATAGGAGGAAAGAGCAATTTAAAAGACAACCGAAACACAAGTAGACAGGTGAATGGGTGGGGGAGAGAATTGGGCTTAACATATTACGGAAAGATAGAACAGTAATTCTTAGAATGAGGATTAGGATTAGTGAGAGCATAGCAAGGGATTATTTGCAGACTTGTCTCACGCTTGATTTCATCCGAATCCTAAATTACATCTCATCCACAACTATCTCGTGTTCCCAACCTATATTCTCCCTATGATTGTTCCTATGCCGTTGCATACGTTCTTCACTCAACATACTCGCCTTCCTCTGCGCTTGAATCATCATGTTTTATATGCACCGGCAGCTCTTCCTCCTCTTTCTCTTTCTTGTCCACTCTAGTCTCTTTACCCTCTTTGCCTTCCTTATTCTCCTTACTCTCGTCTCTACTGCCCATAACACCATTTTTATTGTCCGCCTCATTTTTGTTTCGATAGTTCTCTGTGCGGGGTGAAGATGTTGAGTGACGGGAGTCGTAATAATGGCTATCATTACGAGAATCAGAGTGGCGAGAGTCGGAATGGCGTGTATAGTGAGAATCGGAATAGCGATCTGTGTAGTGATGATCATCGTGCTTTGATGTTTTCTACTTATGCGGAATTTTAGAGTTATTATTAAATTAGAGACGACAATCAGATATTGAGAATAGCCAGTAACTTCATACCTTTCGTCTTTTTCGTTTATCGCTGTCTCGTTCTCTATCACTATGTTCACTGTCGCCAGAATAATCAGAATGATGATGTTCCCGTCGATGGTGATATCGTTGGCTTTTGTGCTTGCGCTTACGATCACTAGATGAATGGCGGGTTTCATCATATTCTTCGTCTTTGAGCGTCCCCTCTTCATCATCGCTCTCTGCTTGATCTTTTCTTGTGTGTTTTTCCTAAGCATAAATGAATATTTAATTCGTCACATCGTGTCGGGTAGGGTCAAGATTTACTACTAACGCAAACCGACAACAGATACGCGGGCTGAAAGAAGTAGATACCTTCAATCGATCTTTAAATTTGTTGAAGACTTCAATTCGTTGTTCTTCCTCATTTAAGGCTTGAAATTCCTCGGTTTTTTCTAGTATTGGTCTTACTTGTGTCCACGTGATGTCGGGGTTAAACATTTGCTCAAAATGCTTTAGTATGGATCGAAAAGCCTCCATTTTTTTACGTTGTTTCTTTTCCTGCTTTTTAAGAGACTAGGAACAAACCGGTTCGATATTTTTAAACATATCCATCAGCAAAATCAATAAAATCATGATTAAATTCGCAATGTTCACCTGTTCGTATATTATTTTCAAATTGACATCACTCAAGCCTGAACACCGTTCATCCGACTTTACTGTCGCCATAAACTCAGCTAATGGCAACGATGGACCTACAGTTATGTTCATTTTCTATAGCAATTAAAGCTTAACATTAGTTTTACCCTTCAGTCACTTAAAGTTTATCAGAGTGGAAATTTACCTTCATAACGTCCATCACCATTTTTTTCTGCTGGTATAGAATCTCATCCAACTCCTCCACAACGTCCCAGAACAATTCCAACGGACTGGATCCCGGTTGGCCGAGCATATTCAAATATCGTTCATCTGTATCTATCAGCGGATAAATCTCGGACCATTTTGATTTGGCCGTAATGACACCTTTTTGTTTCAATTCCTCCAATAGTTCTCTAAACATACTTCTGTTCTTTCTCTCTCTTCGTTTCTTAGCGTCTGCCATCTTTGACTTCTTCAGGTTATATTCGCGCTCAAGAGACTTGATATGTTCTTCATAAACGGCGAGAAAATCAAGCATATCCATACGCTGAAGACTTTCATCAGATTGGTATTCAGGCGTAGAAGAATATATTTGTTGGGCATCCTTCCAACGAGTAGTCATTCCAATATTAGATAAAGAGCGAAGAAGGCGACTAAATTTGTCCATGTTCTCTTTACGTTTTGAACGAGCTGCTTCCTAAAGTATTAGGGAACGCTAATAAGCATTTACCTCTCGATAACACAATCATACAATAAAACAGGTATCTTACTTTTTCTTGTTTACGAAGTTCGTAAATATAGTCATTGAACATTTTCTCTCTTTGTCGTTCATCCTCAACTGCCATAAATGCCGGTTCTTGAGCAAATATTTCACATATCTTTCTACCTCAATAAATGGAAATTTGGTTAAGCATTATACATACACTCAATATAGACGTTCACGAAAGTCTGCTCTTAAAAACTTTCCGTTTTGATCAATTATCCGTTATCGTGTTTCTACCTCACGTGTGCAGTTTATAATTAATGGCAGATATACCCACCGACCTAACAAACATACCTGTATCGTGTAGATGAATTGATTTCCGGGCGAGTTTCGAGTAGTTCAATAAATTCAGCGCGCGTTTTTGCTATTTTCGCTTTTTTCTCCTCCTAAAGCAGTTAGAACGTGTTTACAAAAACTGATATGTGAGCAAAAATATCCTGTTGCAATTTTTGAGCCCGACCAAGAAAACTTCAGATCCGCAAACACTTGAGCGATACAAAACTGAATCGAGTTTAGCGAACCCTTACCTCTTCTTTCCTACGCAGTTCATCAATGTAATCCTGGTAAGCTTGCTTTCGTTCGCTCAAAGTCTTTAACGCTTTATACATCGGTTTAGTTATAACAGCCCTCATCGTTTGCTCCCAGCTCCAATCTGGTGTTACTCCCTACGAATTAAATCCACTTAGAACCAGTAGCGAAACAGAACGATCCTTTTCTTTCCAGACCTCATAAAGTGGTATGTAATCGAATCCCTATCTTCTCATGCCTCACTTACCGACTCCTTGAGCAACCGCCTAAACGCAGCTTGGGCCTCTTCCTTTGTCTCAAATTCCACTTCGATTTTCTGCACTGGCGTGACTATCGGTACGTTCGGGCCGACTACTGGTGCAGCGACGCCTGATGGACGTACGGAAATGCTGAGAGGAGTGACATTTACAGGGCTCACTCCAGGAGTGCTTAATCTGCGGGCTTTTTCCATATCTTGTTGGTTTGGAAACGAAGCACCTGCACCGTTGATCTGGGTTGAGGGATCAAGTGGACTTCTAAAAAAAGAATAACATTGAACGGACCGACATCAACATAGGTTGTTCAATTGTCCACGTCTGTTGATAGCTTATGCATTATACTGCAAACAAACTTACGCTGGCTTCTTCTCTTTTTCAAGGGTTTCGAGAAATTCTACAAGACAACCTTGAGATGAATAATAATTGGAATAATTGAGGCTTGATAAATCCAAGATCAGCTAACCTTTGTATTCTGCGGGCATATCCCATGTCGTTTCTTTAGTACCCGCATGATAATAATACTTTCGACCGCCGTCAGCTGTAAATTCCTTCCATTGGCATGTCCCCAGTGCTCTCTAAATACCGCATGATACGATAAGAATTATTCAAATAAATGGGCGCAAAATTTCAAGTAGACAGATAGTCAGCCGTACCTCTTCCGGAGTTTTCAGCTCCTCTGGCTTATCCCAAGAACTTTGTTTCGTCAGTGTATTGTAATAATACCTCCGGCCATCAGCCGATGTGTGTTCTGTCCAGACACTACTATGCTAAAAGATGAACATAACCGGCAGTTGAACGTGAGTTGAAGGTAAGTATACAACTATGTAATAAATTTTGAATCGTACCGGATTAGAGACAAATGTTTGGGAAGCGAATGGTGGTGCCGGTGGTCTTCCACCAAACGGCGGTGCTTGGTATGGTGGTGGTCGTTGCGGGGACTGAATAATATAATTAATGCATAAGAAATCACTCTAATAATTGGCTTGCTTTTGCAGATCAGCTCGACAGGTTACTACTCACCCCGCTATATAGCGGTCGTTGTCCGTACTGTGGAGCTCCACCGGTTTGTTGCCAAGACATTTTGACAGATCGGAAGCTACGATATTAGTATGTGGCGGTTGTTTAGTGAGTCAAAAAAACTAAACGATTATTAGTTTACGCAGCATAAAGTTATGCTATTTTCGACCAATTAGAATAAACCATGACCCGAGTACACGTCTTAATAATAAAAAAATAATATGGTCAATGTTCACTAAATAATATAATAATAAATGAAGCTTTTAATATCATGTGACTTGGGTCCTAATAAGCGCGTTCTAATTTATGTAGACGGCGATTGAGGGCACGCGTTTCCCGTATTTACATAATAAGAAGAATTTGTTCGAGACGAAAACAAATAATATTTTTCTTTGGAAATCCGTCACTAATTCCCTAAAAGGAAGCGTCGAGATTATCTTTTTCTTTTATAATTAATATTCCTTTCGGAAGTTAAGATAACATCTAGCCAAGAGATTAAGCGGACGCTGGCAATAGTTTGGATCAAGTAGAGGACTTTCATGCAGACTGGTTATTTTCAGTATGGCAAATTCTTGTAGTGTTGCATCCGTTTGATGGCTATTGAGTGTTGATCGACTGAGATAGGATGGGCTGGGACTTTCACTCTGTGATTGAAAATTAAAAATACTCGCAAAAAATATCTGTAGGTCAAAAGTTCTGTGTTCTCGAGGTTCATCCTGGAAATAGGTAGAGTATAATCTCCATATATATCCCGTTCTCATTGTTTAATATTAACGGCACTAACTGGTTTAAAGATTGGGCATCCCATTTATTATAGTGGAGAGAAACCCAAGCGACGACGTAATGCCAGAGGTTATGCCTCCGTGGTCCGTTTGTCAAATAGAAACGTAAGGCAAACTGCTTCTGATGTCACAAAGCTTAGAAACTGGTGATTATTATAAATGATTTAACAGTTATTTTTCGCCTTTATCTCAAGCATATTTTCAAAGTAAATATTTGGCCGTCAAGTGATTTGCCTTGACGAATAGATGATGTAATTTAACTTCCATTGTTTATAAGCCATTATTTATTTTTTTGTAAAGAACGTCGTCAGTTTCCTCATTCCTTTGATATTAGCTTTTGCTAAAACAGCTTGACCAGTCGATAGCTTCTGTTTCTAGAGTGGTGACATAAAATTACAGTACTATTAATATTAATATCCAATTAGCACAAATTTTTCTATAAATACCTTCGTTGGTGGTCCTTTAGGTGGGAGACATTCCTTCCGCATTGTTTTTCTGGCATAGTAATCGGCGGGATTATCCACTATTTGTATGTTTGATACTTCCAATCTTCCAAGAGCATCAAAGCTACGAACAATAAAAAGCGGGGTTCAAAATGTCATCAGACCCTTCTCTAAACATTTGCGCGCCACTACTGTCCTTCCGCAACCATTCTTGCTTACTTACTTATATACTGCCATAAGCCTTTCTCTCCAAAGTGGAGGTAGATACTCCATGACTATTTCTATCGTTGCTTTCAATCGAATCTCTAACACACGGACATTTATATTACATTAAACAGCATAAATAAAAGCCAAACCATAAATCGCGTCAATACCTTTTCGCAGTCGATCATCTATCGAGTCGTTATTCATATGCTGTATCAGTTGTTTCAAACTGTTAAATGAATCGAAATTGGACAATATATGAGATATCTATACAATTTAGAGAGGATAATAAGTAATGAGATCATCTAGACAAACAGTGCAATCCAAAGTATTGATGTCACCTTCGCTTTAAGCCAATTCATCACTTTCTCATCATTTAATCGAAATACAACTTTCCCAGAGTTCATGACTATATAAAGCGCATCATGTTACATCCTCTGAGTGTTTTAATAAAAGTCTCACTACTCACTGACCTTGACAATCACACACCCACTCTAGATATTTTTCAATGTTGTTGAGAGCAGATAGCTTTGGCAAACTAGGATACTGTTCTCCATCAAGAATATCTTCCAAGGATATAAACAATCCGTTTGAATCTGATGTCTAATCAATGTTAGAGTATGCATATTCCGTATGTATTTATAAGAGAAAAAAAGACCTTAATAGCATGCACTATCTAAGACTTACCTTTCTTCGACAAGTGTCGAGTATTGGTACTAAGACAAATAATGGATCGATGGGAGTAAGACAAAAAAGACTCCCATCTTGTAACAAAAAAATTTTCAGTTTCGAGGCGTTATTTACAAACGAACCTGACGAATTTCAGTATAGAAACCCACCGCTTTGAACAGTGTTGCCTATGAACCACGATCTCTGACTTCCACAATCAACTTTACGAATTTCTAATAATGTCTGGTCTTGAAGAATGTACCTCACCGCTTGACCTTTTTGTACAGATTAGTTTGATTTCTCAAGATAGACCACCCGTAGTTCGGTAGTGTTAGTTACCTGTCCTTGGATGAGGCAGTCTTATTGAGAGTAGACTTTCACTGTTATTGTCTTTACCTAAATTTAATGATTGTAGTAATACAAAAAAATAGCCAAATTCTCGAATATTGCGTAGGTGCTTACTGTATTCTTTAATAAAAATCCAACTATGCATTGGTATAGAAGATGAATGAGTTAAGCAGAGACGCGCGCTTTGAATATGATACGTGTAGCCAATAAGAATGTTCTCCACAAAAATTGTTATTCGGATAATCACCACGTGGTTGACGTAAAAAAAAATACCCCAACTTTTTCCCTGCTAGCCAAAACTATGGTCAGTAACTTTTACTTTCAGTCTACTTTCTAATTGTACCTTTTCACAAAGCTCTCCTTGCTGATATCATGTACTTATCTAGGCTACCCAACCAAACCCCAAAGCTTTTCCTTTAGCAGATGCCGAACTTACGGGTCAGATACTTGGTTTGGTTCAACAAGCATTACATTACAAACAATTAAAGAAAGGTGCAAATGAAGGTAAAGTGTTTAGCAATTTCAGAACCTGAAAAGAAACACATAAGGTGTGGGCACTTAACATGATTGTTGTCTTCACTGTTTAGCTACGAAAACGCTTAACCGGGGTACAGCAGAATTCATTGTAATGACAGCAGATACAGAGCCGATCGAAATTTTATTACACTTACCTCTACTCTGCGAAGACAAGGTTAGATTCACACTATTATAAGTATAGTTCTACTTGTATTGGATACTCATGAAACCCGATCTATTTCACGTTTAGAACGTTCCGTATGTCTTTATTCCATCAAAGACTGCTCTTGGACGCGCATGTGGAGTAACTCGAGCAGTAATCGCTGCATCTATTACAACAAATGATGCATCAGAACTTATGCCACAAATCCAGCAGATTAAAACTAGCATAGAAAGACTTCTGATCTGAAAAAACCTATTAATTAAAATCATCTTTGCATTAATGGGAAACAGTGTATTACTTTTATAATAATAAAGACAATTTTAAATAATGAGCGGCAAACCGCAAGTATTTCAGCATTACTTGAATTATTACACACTCGTGCGAATTAGCGACGGACAAAATCTACATACGCAGTGAGAACCGGATTCTTAGCAACATGGAAAGCTGTGTTTCATATTTCTCGAATGCTGGTGCAATAACACTTTGGTAATTGCAACATATACAACACAGGAATTTTTCCATGTCAATTTGTTAACCAGGTTAGTTTCTATGTGCATGACATTGATTCGATCTATGAATGTATATTTAGTGGGCGTTAATGTGTATTGACTATTCGTTTCTTGAATCTTGCAATTGAAACAACTCGGTTTTTGCACCGCCTAATTTCAAAAAGTTGAATAAACTCTATCTTAATAATCAATGGTCTGGCCGTGAAGGCGTGAGCTCAGGAAATAATAATGTTCTCTTATTTGTGTCGTCACTTTATTATCCATCAATATCGTGTGAAAGCCCAAGTTTACGAGGACTCGGGAAATCATGACGATGATTCAATATTTGCATCACCATCACTCTTAAACACTCTCCGTATACATCTCCTATTCTCATTGAACTCTATATATATATATCATATCTGCACCCACACTCACGCAATGAGACGTTGTGAAGCGATGCGCAATATAGAGAATCGTTCGGGTGTATATATATGTTGAATGCGCGTGTGTTTGAACTCTTTCATTAGTTGGTGATCGATAAACCGAATCGTTAGAGACTTGTCCGTGAGTTAAATCGAACTGTCGTATGTGCCATAAGGATTGTTGTCGCGTATTTAACTTGCGCTTTAGGCGAAGAGAGGTTGTGAACCGATGCACAATAGAGAGAAGCATTTAGGTGTATACACGTGAGTAGGCGTGTGTCTGAACTCTTCATCGTTAAACCGTATCGTTAGAAGGCTCGTTCGCGAGTTGTAGAGAACTGTTGCTTTGAGAGTTGTTGTGAAACGATACACGTAGAATGATCTGAAATTTTGTACGAGAAATATTCGTTTCTGGATGCTTATCACACAACTAATGGAAATGATACATATAACAAGTCAATAATCATTTAAACTATTCAATAAACATGACGCATAAGTAAATAGTTTACCTCGGCATAATAATAATATAAATCATGTGTCTCATCTGTTATCTCAATTAGCTGGCATACTGCGAAAACATATTCTTTAGGGAGATGAGGCATGCTTCGCGTCGAAGCAGCTGACCTATAGCTTACACTCGTTTGACATAAATACTAATACTAGATTTTCTGCTAATTGATTAACAAATCGAAACAATTGTGGTTCGATAGAGTGGTAGTATAAAGTTACGAACCGCTACTTGTCATTACAAAAGGAAAATCTCGCCAGGTACATGCGCTGTCCATCTTAAAGAATTTCTTATGGTGGCTATCATCTATACACAATTCGAAAACAGTCCGAAATTTCAGATGTAGATCACCACGTGATTTTATAATAAAGTCATATGACCACGAACA
>CAJVPJ010000437.1:0-25227 GCA_910592205.1 Paraglomus occultum | reverse complement strand
GGCAAAAGTGTAAGCGATTGAGTAATGCGATTGACATTTCTACCAGGACTTGGTAATCCATGAATTTCCGCATAGTTTTCAAGGAAATTCTTCACGGCGGTAGCAACAGTTATATCAAATGGTTATTTTGGTTTTCCATCGCGGCACTCGTTTTATGTTACCATGAACACGCGCTATTATACCATTCGTTGCCAGATGGTTTCTGACGTTTTCGAAATGAGTGCGACCAATTCCTAACATATTGAGATATGTTTTCTGACAAAGCGGTGTATTGCGATCTCAGTAGTAAAACGTTCGCTTATTAGTACGTGTTTTCTTTTTAAGACGACGGCTGGCAGTTGTTTCTCCACCATTCATCGCTTTCAGTTGGGCCATTAAATATATATCTTGTTCGGAATTAGAGAGAGCTTGAAACGCTTCGCGTAATTCGGCAAACCTTTCTCTCGGAATCATTTTTGAGCAACCACAATTGCAACCTATCTCTAAGAAACGCACTGTTTTTTCATATTCGGTGGAATCATTATAATTATAATTTCTCATATACGGGTAATCCTATATATAATTTTTATCATTTTGTATGGTTTAGAGTACCTAGTGACAAATAATTGGTCACAGTCTATGACTAGATTTCATATGTTATTGATACTTTTATTTTCTGTAAACATTGTAACTTTTCTTTTCTTTTAGTATTATATGTTTCTACTAGCAATGCAACAGTATCAGAGAGGAAAGACTTCATATTCATTGTTTGTTTGCAGAGTGAAGCAACTTAGTCAATATTGCCATTTCCTTGCTAAGTTCCTCATCATTGTCTGTTCGCTTTGAAAAGCCAAAGTCTATGATGGATACCTTAACCTTGCCATTGATGCGATGCACAAGGATATTATCAAAACGAAGGTCATTATGAAGAACTCTATGCTCATGAATCTTTGAAAGTGCCTCCACTGCTTTTGCATATTCCTGACGATGTAATAGTAAAGAAACAACGGGTATACAAAATAAGTTGCAGTGTGATATTGTGGGTTTGATGATAAGAAGCAAGCATACTAATATATTACTCTGTCTATGAGAAAAAATCACACAGTAACTAATGACGCAAACACGAGTTTTGCTTTAACAACTTCTTTCGCATTGGACTATTATAAAAAGGCGTAGTTTGCCAAAATAACTGTCAAGCCGTCAGAACTCTCGCTTCCCAATAAACTCAATACATACCAGTAACCAGTAGAGGTGATCCATCATCATTCTTAAAACTTTCATCCACTAGTAGCCCAGGACGCAAGTCCTCTTCCTCGCCGTGCCTTCTCAAAGTAATCTCATCAACATCAACATCACCCAACTTATTTGACAACTCCTTTTTAATCGCTTTTTTCAAGTCATACACCTCCCCTCCTTCGAAGTCAATTCTTGCGGGCTGGGCGTCACCATATTTCACCCATATTCTTTTAGGTGACGAAGAGCTTAAGCGAACGTCCTCCATAGCTGTTTTGTTCGTAGACAATATTAATAAACCTTCTACAAAACAGTACTCGTAATAAATCTACTTTACCGCTAGACAGCCCTGTCCGCAACGGAGGAGGAGCAGCGTCGTGTCTGGCTGTTGACGAAGTCGCTTGAGCAGCTATAGTTATTATCTCTTATTAATTCTAGCCAGTGGTTTCATTTGCAAGAGCTTGAGCACATCTCTACCTTACCTTATCTTTTCCCTTCCGCGTTCGCGTCATCGATGTTTCAAAGATTGCGCTCCATTGCATATGGAACAATTTATGCATCATCAAATCAGATTGTCCGACTGTTGCCCCCCGTGAATGATTACGTATTACATGTAGTATTACTATTTTGATTAGTTTAGTATTTCGTCATACGACTCGTACGAATACCTACATTCTTTGTTTGATAGAACGTTGTCTCTAAATTGTCACACAATATAAGTTCTAACCAATACTAATTAGCGATTGTTATACTGCCATAAAGAACAATAAAGACGCTCAAGATGTGCTTTATGTGTTTGAAATAATCTTTGTTTATCGTCAAAAGAAAAAGGATTCAGAGATAAATCAAGCGGTTTTTGTCTAGACTTTAGCAAATCGGCTTTACCCTATATGAGCGCATGAGGTTACTATAAAAACAGCAAGACCGTCAGATCTCTCTTCTTCATACCAAACAACCGTCAATTTAAATTGATCGCAAAATCAATTGTAAAAGCCACCTTCTCACTTTTGACTCAAATAAATTGAAAATGCTCATTTTCCCCAGCGAATTTTACTGTGGATTACTGATCGGAGTTTATGCTTTATTATACACTCCATCAAAATAAACTTCACGACATAAGCCAAAAAATTGATAAAATAATCAATTTAATCAAGCCTAAAAAAAGGCATAATAACAAACCAAGTAAACCATTCGGCGAACGAAGTTACTTGCCAGACATCGAAAAACTGTGGAAGAGCTTTGAAAACGTGTTTGACAAAAAAGCCGGGCTGGATCCGAAATTTTTCATTTAATCAAATGGCGCTTGAAATTTACATGTTGCTCAATAAACAAAAAGCCATCGCTGCATCAACAATAAGACATTTTTATATTCGAAGAACAATTCCGCGGAAAAAGACCATTGAAGCAATCCAACGTTGGATCGACGAAGAAAAGGAAAATGTAAACCATGAAGATGACGAAATAATAGATGATAGTGATAATTTTATTAATAATAGCAATGGTAAAAATGATAGCAATATTTAGATTCGCACCAGAGTGACCAAAGAATAGGTTATACTCATCAATGGCTTTGGGTCCGATCACTCTGGTGTTTTTACTATTATTTATATTTCAAGAGCGCGCATTCGATAATCGAATAATAAAATTTATGCTTACGAAAAAATTGAATTATTTTTACGTTGTTTGCCCTCTTTAATTGTATTGTGTCAAAGTAGTGAACGTGGTCAAAGCTCAATAAATGCATTCAAACAGTTCGTTATCAACAAGTTAAAAATTATAAGGAATGTTAAACTGCTTTCCCTTACCTGTCTTCTAATTTTCGTTTTTTTCTTGGTTCATCATGTGTTGGTGGTAATGTTCGTTTATTAGTTATGATTTTTCGTTCTTCCTGATAAATTTCATAGGTGATTTTTTCTTTATCCTCAAGAATTTTGGTGTCATTTATTTTAAAAATATACGGAGCAATTTTTTCTCCTTGTTCATTTTTTAAAATGCTTCTAATAGTGCTGTAATTTTTTGGTTCCATAGTGGACTTAATATAAATTAGTTTCATATTAATATTTTTTTTATATAGAGGTAATCCTATATTAATCATGTTATGGTTTATATTCATCACATTCTAGTATGATAAAGTGAGCATTAAAATTAACAAGTCCATAAGCACCATTCTTACTTCAAACGTCATCACTGGTCAATTTTACAGTCACATCATAATCAGCCTCTCATTTATGTCATGTGTCAAATGTTCACTTTGTCTGGTTTTGTTGCAGCATGCCCCATATAATCTTGATAAAAGACTGCGGTAAGCTCTTAGTAATAAACGCCATTTATTATGAGTTTGTGTTCGTGATACCCAACTATCCAATCATAATCTTCGTTGCCCATAAATAAGCACATCATCCGCTGAAAATTTTGTGGCAAAACCCTCTCGGATCTACTTGTCTGCAGCTGGCGGGCAATAGAAATGACGAACGTTAGCCAATTATGAGAGTCTACTCAAATGACTTCATCTTCAGTAGAGGGTGCCATAGAGGATTATTGACTTTATATGTTTTTATTTCATTTTTATTCAATATTGGCAATGAAGAACTGGTAAAAGGGTTGATATCCTGCAACAAAGGATCAATGATTAAAACCTTCGGAGCCCCTAACTAAACATCCGTGGCTGCCTGGCTGATCTCTTCCGAATCACGGGTTCATACATGACTAGTGCCGGAGGGCGACGTCGGTGGAATGGAATTGTTTATGGGGTCTGAGCCAATAATGTTTCCATTTCTAAGCAATTCATTTATGAACCCATCACTTTACATTTTAATACTTTCTTGATGTTGAAATAAAACTTTTGGTTTGTAAACGTACGTGTATCGACAACCTGCTCCTTCGAGAATCGGAATGCGAAAATATGTGATACGTAAATATGGCACCCACCAAAAACACTAGCGCTTATAATATGTGAGAAGATTAGTTGTTTGAGTATAAGTCACTAATTTTGAATATCTTTTCGTGCGCGTCAGCCCGGAATATCATTGTGCAGACTCTTAGGTACTCCTTGCCGTATGAAATTGCCTTCTCTTCAAGCTAGACAAAACGCGAATAATTTCGTCAACATTAAATTGATTTTATATCTTGCGGATTAGATTAGTTTAGAACTTCAGATACTTACTTGCTCATAAACAAACAACCTCATGAACGTGATCTCTGAAGACATTCACTGCAGCATTCAGCAATGTGTACATACCACTGCCGTTTTTCGCACAATCTGCAAGTTTTTGCTTTACAAAGAAGAATTTGTTATGATAAAAACTAGACTAAATAATTTTATTTACTTGTTATTTTTTTCACACCACAACACCCTCCCGTTTTATTTCCGTTCCTTCAAAATCTAAATAACCCGTCCATAAAATAACGACTCGCTAATTTCAGTAATCTTCTGAGCTCCAAAAGTTTCGAGTAAAGTCTTCACTTCAATCGGCGGATTAAGCCCCAACTTTCTTGCGCGTTCCCACCGTTCAAGTCTAGTTACGCCAACACATGGGCCATAAGCGTAGTTTAGGTCGAACGCATGAAGGAGTTTTTGTTCTGGTGATAGGTCTTCATTGTGAAAAGCTGTGTTGAAAGATGATGTGATCCACAAAGGAACATGATCATTGTAAATGACGTATTTTCGTAACGAGCTCAAAAAAAACGAGCAAGCAGTGACGACTAAATTCGCGAAAGAACGAAAATGTACGCAATAAACATATACTCAACCCAATTTCTTAGATTCAGCAGAGCTATACAAATTTTCACGTTCTTTATTCTTCTCAATACTCTTTTCTGCATATTTCTCCTGTTCTTCATCTCTCTCCCAATTTTCAAAGTCAATGGATCTCCTTACGCGATCTTCTTCATCCCTTTCCATATCATCATCTTCTTCTTCATCATCAATATCTATCTCTCTCATCTCCTCAACAAAGTCATCACTTCCTTTATTAATTCGTTGGCGTTTTCTTTCGCGCTTAGAAGAAGTGCTAGATGGTTTTGAAGAGGTGAGGAAGGATGTAAGCGTGCGTTGTGATCGCCTGCGAGGGGGGTTTGATGACATGGTAGCTGTCAAATGCTTGAAAAAATATATAGTTGACGGTTAAACGGAACGTGTCGTGCCCAAATTAACTGGCAGCTCTACTTAAAGCCACGACGCCTCAATGTATTATTGGCCAAAGTCTAGTTGCACGAACACTGCAGACAAACAAATCCCTTGACAAAATCTAAAACGAAAGAGTTGGCGTTGACTTAATTGACGCAAACTCTAGAGTCTTAAACATTAGAAGACGCCTTCTAAATGGATAATTTCTGTCTCGAGTAAGATAACTAAGATAACAATAATCTCAATCGTTGTGCGACTTTTAAGTCACAGTTCGCATCATGTGATTTCATGCCACCAGTATTGCATCCACAAACTTACGCAGATATTGCGTACAGCATGTGTAGCAGATAACCACCGAGCCAAAAGGTAATAGAGTCTTAGCATAGCCTGAATCTTTTGAGAATTGCGCGTACTTTTACATATAATTATGTATCAAGCCATTAATGAGTCTAACACCTGGTCTTACTGGGTTACGAAAATTAAAGCGCGTGCGTCATGAAAATGTATGAATTAAGATGGTGGTATAATAGCATTAACTTATTGCTCTAGGATGTGTTGTTGAGCACTTCTGTTACAATTTCTTGCAATTGCCGTTTGTGTGTGTCAGTGTAAGTTATACGGGGCATGCTGCAACAAAACCGGACAAAGTGAACATTCTATAAATGAGAGGCCGATTATGATGTGGATGTAAAATTGACCAGTGTGACTGATGATGTTTTGAAAAGTAATAATGATGCTCATTCATAACTTATTGACTTGTTAATTTAATGTTTACTTTATTATACCAGAATGTGATGAATATAAACCATAACCTATATAAAAAAATGATATTTTAATATGAAACTAATCTACATTAAATCCACCATGAATATGAAACCCAAGATTTACAGTGTCACTAGAAGTATTTTAAAGAAAGCTTAAGGAGAAAAAATTGCTCCATATGTTTTAAAGTCAATGACACCCAAACTCCAAGAATATCTAGATCAAGAAAAATTTACTTATAAAAGTTATCAGTCTTTAAATTATTCATTTTTTAGTTTCTTTAACTTCAATTTGAGCAACTAGACCATTCTGTTGCCCTTTCAATAATTGAAAACCTCTTCTAACTGCTTAACGTTTTCTTCCAACTCTTTATCTTATCAATAACTCTTCCTTCTGTCTTTTACTTCACTCTTCTGACTTTTCTTGAAATTTTGTTACTTTTTCTCTTTCAATATTCAATTCTTCTTTAGCATTTGATGGTTCTTTTTTTAGTTCTCTAGTTTTATTTTTAAATGAATACTAAAATTTTGTGAAAGTAATCCTTTATCAGAAAGTGGTTTAGTTGATTTAGTTTTTAAATGACTACAAAAGCGCCTGTTTCTCCATCATCTGATGATAAGGAGGCAATCATCACATCGACAATTATTTCGTTGACGTAATGTTTCGCTGACAACCATTTCACTGACAAGGTCATTTCATCAGCAATCATTATTTCACTGGCAATCATTCACAAACATTATTTCGAAATTATATTGTTGGTGAAATAATTGTCAGCGAAATTATTGTCAATGTGAAACGACCTGGTTGTCAGCGAAACATTACGTCAGCGAAACATTACGTCAGCGAAACATTACGTCAGCGAAACATTACGTCAGCGAAATGATTATCGATGTTATATTACTAATACGGATAGCATTGCTAAAGAATTAACAATTTTAATGTACTTGCATATTCTATATTACAATTGGTTTTTAGCTGAAATAGTGTTCACAGCAATTAATTCTGCTGTCACTTGGTTGAAGTCACTTGAGTCTTGAATTTCTGCATAGATTATATTTAAATATTAATAAAAATAGTAAAATAATTATATTGGTCAGGGCGAGAGTCGTTATGAATATTAAATACTTTTCTTCCTTTCTTCGGACCAGACAAGACATGCCTTTTTTACTTCAATTATAATCCTAATTCCTTTGTTTTTTTGTAAACAGATACATCACAGCCTCCTCTAAGATGCGAAGGACTCAAGTAATTCTTGTCCATATGAACGTTCTCTACAACATTCCCATGAAGATATTGAGATCCAAGAAACTTGTCTCGGATATACTTGGTTATTGGCGTAATAATCAGCCTGTTGATTTTCTGTACAGTCTTCATCTCATTGACACGGTTCTGGATTTTTACCAATTTTACAAAGACCATGAAACAGTTCTCCGACATCCCTCAAAGCGTCTGCAAGGCCAAATTTTCTTGTAATTTTTAGCTTCTTTCTGAGTAAGGACAAAGAGGACATGACAATGAGTTCCTCGTCTTGCTGACGTTCCAGAGTTGTAGTGACCACAAATTCGATAAGATTTGGATCTGGAGGAAATAAATTATGTAAGCACAATTCAGTCAGCATTGCAAATAATAAGTCCTTTGTTTAAATGTTAGTAAACATATAATGTAGTCAATATTAAAAACCCCTTTACTGTGTTTACTCTACCCTATTACTATATACACACTGCTCCATGTCCCCAATACCAACGCCCGAGTCACAAGAATGCGGCGCCTCTAGTACTGGTAAAAAAATCTCTTTTTTTTTGAGTCCCGCGAGGTATGCATATAGGGATGAAAGAGCAGGGAAGAGTACCGCCCGCTCTGGATTATCTTCTGGAAGAGCCTTAATGCGCTTTATCTCTTCTTCAGTCTCTGTAATTTTCTGTCTGACAAACTCGAGTTGGTCGCTCATCTTTTCTACAGTCTGCTTCGTAAGTTTCAATGGTGGGTTAAATTATAGAAGCACAATTATTATTCTAAACTTATGTCTTACATATAGAAATAATCACGTGACCGTAAAACCGTTGCCATGATTTACAAGTAACCAATCAGGAACTTGTGTCCGCCAATTTTAACATTTTACATATTAATATTAATATTAATACAGTCAGACCCCCTACAGTCATAAGTCAGATTTTGCGGAACGGCAATAGTAAAATCAGTCGCATTACTAATTATGATAGAGTAAAGGACCTCTTTACAGTCACTTCACGTGACTGATTTTGTGTTTACCCAATTATTTTGTCGCGATTATACATTATAACTCAACTCTTTGCTTGTCTGGCAATATAAATAGTCAATAAAGGTATAAATAAAATGATAAGATATAATAAATTAATATAATAATGAATACTTTTTCACAACAGCAATAATAAATAGTCAAAGAGCACAATTACATGACATAATGAGAAATTTTTTGTACAAGTCACACCTCCATACAGTCAACACTTTTTGGTAAAATCAGTCACATTACTAATTGAAATTTTCTGAAATAAAGGTCTGCCAATTCTACATAATGTGCAGTGTTTGTGCTGTAGGTAGATAGAAGCTTTCGAGAAAAAAATGAGGAATGATTTATTATTAGACAAATTTGTCCTCAAACATATGGGGCATAACAACTACACAAAAATTTAAAAAAAAAAATTTTTTTTTTGCAAATTGTATTGAATTAATAATAATAAACTAAGTCATAGTCTTCTCTTAATTGATGGTTCATAAAATGCATTTATTTTTTTACTTGCTTTATTTGCTAGAATAATCCAATAATAGTAATTTCATAGCATACCTTCCTGATACACCAATCCCATGGAAAATGGTATCACCATTTTGCATATTTATTCACAATCTTATGCAAAGCAGCTGCTAGGCAGTCCCATGAATATACCTTAATATCTTTCTCAATATTCCTAGGTCTTGGGTTGGGGAATTCCATAATCATTTTATACAAATCCCCACTAGACTCATTGTGTTTGCTCGCTGTTAAAGGCTTGTACACTTCCAAATTTCGGCGAATTCTGTTCTTTTCCTCGATAGTAAGTTTTAGTGCAATAATTGACTCCAACAAATGCACATAGTCGACAGATGTAATATACCATTTCTTGTTTATGGCCCAGTAAATGCACGAAACAATGATTGCATTGGGTATTCTTTCGTTCGGATCAATTGTTCTAAACCAGACATGTATGTCCTTGTCTTCTTGTCGTCGCCGAAACTGTACTAACCGTCTGCCACATTTACGTTCATCCGGGGTCCAGCCCCTAGTAGTCGTCATTAAATCACCATGTATGAGTAGTTTAATTCCGTTGGGTGAACACGATGATGATACGTTAAGTTGCGACAACAAATTATCGGATATTGAAGATAATGGAGTTGATGGTACGATAGGTACAGTTAACGATGGTATAGGGGTAATTAACGGTGTTTGTTGTTGACCCGAGTTCATTAGCCAATGGGACTGGTAGATGTGAGAGCTACTGGGCGCGTAAAGACACCTGTCTGTGTAGATATCATCAGAGCAATTTCGCTCTGTTTTGACAAAAGTCTCGACCGCTTGTTGATTTAAATTATTGATACGATCTAGAACATTAAACAATTCAAAAATATAATTAATTCAATACTAAATTTTTTATAATAAATTGTACATCCACATGCTCTCTTGTAGTATGCCCCATCACTCACCTTCAACTCTATTACATTTGTTATTGCCATAGATCTTATACATAGACGTAGATGCTGGATTTGCGGCAGCGTATGGGTGATGATGGTAATTATTCCGTCGTAAGATAACTACCTGGCGAGCAGAACGCATTACGTAGCCAGTAGCTGCAACATTGGAGTCTGAAGCATGATCGGATAACGGTGAAAGGGGTTCTAAGTTTTGAAACGATGGTAACTGTTGAGACAAAAGTTGCGACGACGATTCAGACTGTTGACATTGGCGTTGATGCTGTTGTGGACGTTGTATTGAAAGGAGAGAGTCGTGTGGTTGGTCTATAGCTTTATGGAGTGGACAGGAAATTTTACGCGTTTGATGGTAGGCAATTTGCGATAAAGTATGTAAACTTATGTTGATGATATTAATTAAAAAAACTCTGAATGGAATGCTTTTAACACGTTCTTGTCAACAGTTGTTTCCAAGACAACCAGCCTCAAGACGACCTTACCTGGAAACCCCATTTTATTAGATATGTACAATATACACGATCTTGATAATATCTTTGCCTTAGTCGAAAGGCTGCTAACAAACCGGCCTTTGCTTTGCTTCTCTTTTGACCGTGTTGACGCAGTATAGACTAAACCCAAAATAATCATCAAAAAAAAAGAACAATGCTTGCATGAAATAAATTGATAGCGGGATCGATATATATAAATGACTAATGAGATCGACAATTTATACTAATAAAAAATAACTCACGTGTGAACTATTAATATAAATATTTTACTAGCCATAAATAGTTAACACAGTTATTAATTAAATTGCTTGATC
Source organism: Paraglomus occultum (assembly GCA_910592205.1). Taxonomy (NCBI): domain Eukaryota; kingdom Fungi; phylum Glomeromycota; class Glomeromycetes; order Paraglomerales; family Paraglomeraceae; genus Paraglomus; species Paraglomus occultum. The sequence goes on along the minus strand of CAJVPJ010000437.1, from coordinate 14,605 downwards.
CATATAGAATCATTCTTTTTATATTACTTTATTTCTAATTACGCCATTTGCCTTGTTCGATGACTGGTCAGCAATAGTGATTACAATTTGACATCTTTACTTTCTTGCAGTTGAAACAATAAATATCAAAGTGTTCGTTTGTTTCAACCACTGTGGGAGACTGCATCCTAAACCTGACGAAAGTGCACCAATTGGAAAGGAGTAAGGCGAAACAATATGTACAGTTTGATAATTGTTGATCTATAATTAAAGTTGATGTTTATCTCAGATCGATTTGATGCTAATATTGGGAACAGTTCTAAACTTTGTTAGAATTATGCAAGTCGGACAAAATGCGTTGTAGAAATAGAGTTTAGGCTTTCATGGAAGTTTTTTGTGGTTGTGCGCGGCTTATTGTAGGACAATTGTCAAACGACATGTCAAATCGTGTTGGACGAGGTCTGGTAACAAGCTTCAATGATTCTATAAAAGTATTAATATCTGAAAGGAGAACCCGAATTCCCCTACTTCTTATACATTTGGTCCACTTTTATTTATATGTCTGACTAATCGACTGGTCAATTAACGACATTGTATTGATGTACCAGGTACAATCGGTAGATGTGGATAATCATATAAATAGTTTGCGGCTGGTTCAGCATTAGTCATCCAACACAGTAGACATTACGTTCTTATTATTATCGCTTGGAAAGAAGAATAAAAATGACTTGCTAACGATCGAACTGCAATATACAAATAATCACATGACAAGACTTTGATGTTTTTTCTGAAATAACCACGGAATTTCGGACCTTAAGGGCATAGAGAATGTTTTTGTTTGTGACAGGAAGGATTCATTTAGGATGTGAAACGATTCGAGTGATAGATGCCATGTTTAAGTAAGCCAACAAAGTCAACAGTTGGTGGGATTCAAATGTTGAGTAATCAAGTTCTTGACGTTGTCATACTCGAACGGCAAAGTATTCCCTCTTTATAGGGCGTGCATTTTTGTTTTCCCACACCATGTCTTTAAAGATGAGTCAGGTAAAGATTATATGCACGTAATATTGCTATTCCAGGAAGTTGCGGATGTTCAAAGTTTCATCATCTTAACGAATAATCAAAACATTGTGTACAGATAGCGTATTTTTGGCCGTCCAGGCATCTCCCCGGTATTACGACGCCCGTGTCATGTAAAGGAAGGGCAAGCTATATTTGAGCTAGTATTTAATATATCCTGTTCAATTATAAAATTGGGTTTTAGTATTAGCATTAGTATAATTCGTATTCCTTCCTTTTTCGGGGAAATTGAACTACCAAACTCACGTGAATTTACTCTTCATCATGAAACACTTGACGATGTCATATATACTATAAATGGAAAATTCTTGGTCTTCTATACACTTTGGACTAGAACTATCGTTATAGACAGCTTAACCTTCACATCAACACAATAGAAACACCTACATACGAATATCATCGCGCCAATCACTGCTACATATCGTCCCAGCACGCCATCCACCTCTACCAATATCCTCCTCTCAAAGCCCCCATCCAATGCATCCAACGAAACTCACGCTGTCACCACAAACACAAACGCATAAACAGATCAAGGCACAATCACGTTCGATGCCACCTACAAAAGCACCTCTCACAAAACCAAGTGTGCCTCGTCCCACAACTACTCCACAGCGACCAATAGGTCCATTTGAGCATATACCTAGACAACAAAATGGAAGGTACGATGCTGTAGCAATAAAAGTGAAGCTGATGGAATCTCTGGGAGAGAAGGCGACTAGATACTGGGGACAGTTGAAGAAGTATCTGATTGGAAAGTTGTCGATAGGAGAGCTTCGTGATGTGGCAACCAATTTATTGACAAAAGAGCAAAGTAAGTGTAGCAAACTTTGGATGATGATGATGATGATGATGATGATGAGATTGAATGCTAACTTTGATCCTGTGAATATTTATTACGGATAGTGGAATTGCACAACACACTCATACTAGCAATCATCCATAATGCTTCTCAGAAAGAATCGCCGCCGCCGGACATCCAAGCCAACGGCCCATGGAAGAGGAAGCATGGATTCGGTGAGTGCTAATTTGGTTTGACCAGTCAATTCATGAAATCTAACGTTGCAACCACTAATCCTTTATAGGGGATGATGATGATGACCGCACGGCAACCCAGTCAGATGCCAAAAGACGACGTCTAAAAAGACTAGTCATGTCACTCCCTCGAGAAGAAAGGGAACGAATCAAGATGATAAGGGTTCGTATCATGGGGTCGTTCCCACTCCCCTACCTCCCCACGGAGGTCTCGGCATCCCCGGTAGGCGGGCAATCAGCAAACATTTCATATACATGATGCTAACATATTTTGAATTCTGGATTCATAGACTCAAGTTAAAGAAAGATCGTATCACGATGCGTTTACTCAGTCTCTTCCACATCCGCCAATTAGACAGAAACTGCCCGTATTTGCTCTTCCCGATTTCGTTCCTATTCCTCCAAAGCACGGTAAGATATCTAGGAAAGTTTGATCGCTTTTGAATGGAGGGATAAGATATTACTACAGTAATGGTTATAGGATAATAGCATTTGGTGGACGATTTATGCTGAAACTTTTTCACTTTGTATTCATTCCAGTCGATGATATGCGCCCACAGACGTGTCAAGAGATGTTGGCGCTTCCAGATGCTGATGCATTAAAACGACGGCTTATACACATTGCGCAAGCGAACGGACTTGCATCGATTCAAGATGAGTGCGTTCCTTTTATGCGCTTTGCTCTTGAGGTAAGTAGAGTACTCTTGTGCAATATAAGAGATCAAATCCTCAAGTGTCTAACCAAAGAATCAAGTATTTGACTGACGAGATGGTTTGCAATTTGTAACGTTTCACAGTCACATCTAAAAAACATTCTCGGCAATGCTATTCAGAAAGTACGAACGGGTGGGTCTCTAGGAATATCCACGGCAGACTTTCGTATGAACAAGAAACTCCACGCCGCCGTTGGTTCAACGCAGAAAAACACGTTAACAGCACATGATTTGGCATTTTCATTTGAAGTTTCGCCACATATTCTGGTATTTTGTTTTTCTGCTATACGTGTTTTCTTTTCGAAACGGGAAAGAGGAATTTGAGACGTTTGAACTAAGACTATTATATTCTATTAGGTTGAGCCAAGCGATGCTCGAGAGAGATTAACGTCAGACGTGTTAACTGATGATGATGACGACTAAGAGATGAGGATGTAATACTAAAAACAGCAAATGTGGGAATGCGAAGCCTGTCGGATTGGATTATAGGATTTACTTTCTACTTGAATAGTCACAAGAAACGTATATACATATCGGACATTGATCGACATTATAGACATTTAATCGATCATATATAAACCTGATACTTTCCCTTTCCTTGTTTTACCTCCCATTATCAGTGGGTGGCTGTAAATATAATTTTAATAATTACCTTTTCCTGACAAATCTGGCGGAGCTGGAATTGCTTGTGATAAGGGAAGTTTGGCGAACATTGACATTGTTTCTTAAATATGATACCCTTTCCCCCCTTTTTTTTAAACCTTTGTTCGATGTATTATAAGTACATTTGTATCTTACTTTGAGATTTGCATGTTTATTTAGATTTTTATTAGCTTGAATTTTTTTGTAATCGTTAATTTTTGCGGCGATCGATATTGATAATATAAGCGCAGACTGCAATCATTGGATAATACTTGTTTTATTGCTCGAAACAGCAATCACTTTGTTTTTTCTTTCTTATTACAGATTATTTACATTGTTGAACATCATCATATATTGTTTGCTCTGCTGTTGAGCTTAACGCAAAAGTGATAATAAATGCCAAGTCATTGAGCGATGCACGATGTTGAGGTAGCAGAATCGAGAACAGAAGAGTTAGGATACAGAATTCGATATTTCATACAAATAGATAAATTTTTTGATATTGGTCTCATGTACGTTGACCAATACAAGAACTTTTATTAAGTCGAGCGCTTTCACACCGTTTACGCTCTTGTCTCAACGACGCCACCAATTGTATTTTCAACAGGAAGGACTCTTGATCAATCATTCAACCGCCAGTTTTCTTTACGAAATCAGGCCGCGAGGGTGGTTTCTTCAATGTCGATGTTTTCTTTTATATACAGTGAAAGTCGATCTAACTGTTTATCGATATAATCGTATTAGAGTTTTACTAAATCAATAATATTAAATTGTTGTGGCATTGTAATATTAATAGCACTAAGTTGTCAAATATTTCTCCGTGTATATTAATAATATTTAACAAATATTACGAGGCAAAAGGACAACGGCTTTACAAATGAAAGAAATTTGCAAACGTGCTTCTGCCCTAGTAAAGAATACATATGATGAGGCTACGAAAATTGGGTAGATAATGTATCGTCTCGCGACGGATTAAATTTCTGACACAGTACTTATTGAAAGAGACAAACTTGAGAAATACTGTAAATGAAAATCGCTATATCGAACATTTTCCGAATCTGCTATACCGGATTTTCGATAAACGAGTTGTCATAATATAACAGCTTTTATGCGTATCCGTTATATCGACTTTCACTTAATCTCGGCAAGCACTGTTATTCAATCGACACGCAGAATTCTCACTATACATATTACATCTCAAAAAACCAATACTTTTTTCCGTGTCATAATTACACGTGAATAGTAAAAAGTAACTTACCGTATTTCTTTGACTAAAGTGCCCCGGATATTTGTATAATACCCGGGTACTTGAGCAGTGGCGGGGGTATACGTAAAATACCCTATGCATCAGAAAATTATGACAGCACTATTCGCAGAGCTAATAATAAGATATTATGTAGAGGATAACAATACAGTATTTGAAAACATTTGGTGGCTGATAAGTTTTGTTACCTTAAAAATATTTCTAGTACATTCGGTATATTACAAAATAAATAAACATGAAATAGTTTTATCCGTTAATAATTCCCCGAGTATTTACGCGATAATGTTAATATTTTCGCAAACAGTACTTGCAAAGTCAGGCCTCAAAATTGCAAAAGGGTACTTTGCGCCAGGGGGGAAAGTTAAGAAATACGGTAATTATGTATTCATATTGGGCACAGTCAACTCTGTTTATACGTATCGAACGCCTGCATTAAAACGTATCACTACTACTAAAACGCCCAATTAAGCAAAGACTAAATTAACAAGTCCTGGGATAGACTTCCGCGCAGTGCCTTAGCTGACTCCTTTTTTTAATATCAAAGAGGAAAGCACCCGTTAATATCTCTATCAAGCTTTGTTTTACATTGAGGACAGCAAAACCCGTAGAACCACAAATATAACCACAGAATCCACAAGTTTTCTTCTGTACAAATTGCTACTTGACACCAAGGATGCTTGTAGATCGGATGCTGTTGAAAACGATGGCTCGAGCAGTCTTGGAACCAATACGTCATTGATCATTCCGAAATTGAGGTTGTAATATTAATATCATACGATAAAAAAGCCATTTAGCGAACTTTGTTATTCACAAGACAACGGATTCTCTTGTTAACACGATGCAATCTACAATTGAAAGTAGTATCAAGAATTATAAATAAACAAATAAATTAATAAATAAATTTTACCCGTAACGTTTTCGCCTATTTTTTTTTTTTTTTCATAAATACTATCGTGTTTGCTTTGAAGCTTGTCGCATGACTAAGTAGATAAATTCGATTAATATCAATTTCTCTATTGAATTATTGAATACATAAATTTTTAGTAAGTTTTTCTTGAAATATTATTGTTATTGTATATTAATATTAAAAATGTGACATAAAAATTTTCAATGAAATGTTGCATGGATGTATAATAAAATAATGCTAACTTTTCCTGTATTCTGAAAATAAAGGGCCTTGGTTTCCAGCCCGTATTTCAAGTGATTTAAGTATATTAAGGTGAAATTCACCAAAACAAGACGACTATCATACTCAAGTTGAAGCTCTGCCGACTTGATTTTATGAAGACATGCGTATTCACCACTCAGTGTTTGGAAAGTATTGCAATTGGCTGTTGAGAATCCTTTTTAGAACAAAACTTCATATTGAATTTTTTATCATTTACAGCAAAGTTGGAAGAATATCCTTGAAGTCATTCGTAGTTTTATCTCGTATACCATAGGGAGTTTCATTTGAGTTTGGTATTATTAAAGTCTACAGCATCGAGACATTGTGCTCTCAAATTTTCCTTTTTCTTTTTGGATTGATACCTCGATTCCATTAGAGTATACTCGTTCCAAAAGGGAAACAAACGTCTGCGCTTCCAGTTGAGTCCTGAACCATGTCATTGATAATTTCACGTTCTGGATAATGTTGTCGGATCCGCCGTTCAAAGTCACCTCGATGATGTTCCGAAATGACTCTGGTATAGCAACTTTGGCCTTTTGCGTGGGTTGCTGGTCATTTCCAAAGGCTCTGTGTACACCTGTATTTGATAGAGTCGTTTTCCTCTGGGTATTTTAACAATAATAACCTTTCCGGAAGTAATCGTTGCAACGTTTTCAACAAAGACATCATATGTCTCTTGATCTTTTGCGCTTGGGTAATCTTGCTTTTTATTTTGTTTCTTACTGTAAATAAAATATGTTCTTTGTTTGAGGAATGTAAAATAAGAACAATATAGTATTTGTAGATCCTATTTCTTTCTTATATTTATTATAAAACGCAGAGGTGCGTACTGGTTTTCGAATTTATTATGTAGTTTATTCTGGAATGTACGGAACGATCTGGCACAATTTTGAAATTTCGGTATATAGAAATGGACCAATAGTATTATAAAACAATTATATAGAATGAGAGACGAATATAGTGGGTCTTATTGACATAACTATCTAAAGTCTTTGTTTAAGACTTTCTAATACTAAGTACTTTTAACTCTATTACCCTCTGTATTCTATAGAGTGCAGCAACGTCTTCAGATGGAATCTCTGGCGCGGTTAAATATTGGAAATTGTGTTAGCGTTTTCAAACCAGTAAATACCTCGGGAGAGACATGGTTGGTTCACTAATTTCACATTGACAAGGTCTACCGCGGATATTCACATTTGACCACACATATCTTTCGTTTTTGCAAAGACGTTAAAGAGATTCTGCTTTATAGGTTAAGATTGGTCTTACGAATGAAATCATATTGTACATAATATATCACGTGTTTCCCGTATAAACTTGTATTGTTCATCCGTTTCTTCCATTTCCTTATAACTTTGATTGGTTCTGATATGTATTGACTTTGAATCTCGTCTTTCGAGAGTGAATCTGTTGTGCGTAACCAATAGTAGTTTCGAAATCGAATCTAAGTTTTAACGAATATGGTGAGCCGATACGCCAATATTTACCTGACTGTACGCGTAAACGCGAAGAACCAATATTTATTTGAAACACTAGTATTTCGCAGCCGTTTTCATTTTGACAGAGTAAAGTTGCGTGCTCGCGTCTCTGCACACAGCGTGGCTCTTTTCCATACATCGTTACACGAAGATTCTTGGTATATTAATATTCACCGTTACCGGACGCTTCTATAAGACCTTTGTTTCAAAATTCAGCATAAACAAACTGCACCTTACATTGCCATAATAGGGCTCACATTGTCTTCATAGTTATCAATGATGTACGGGAATGGATAATGTTTACTTTTATATTATTGCAATTGTTGAGTTGTTTGGATTTTCGCTTCCTCGATTTAGAACATGATCTTTATTAAATAAGAGCTAGTCCAAAGCAGTAACGCTATCGATTACTCGCCAAAGGTGTCACCGTCGTTAATGTCACATGAGTGCAAAAAAGTACCGAGACGTTATGCTTCCATAGGCACTTCAGTCCAATCTTTGCCCCGATCTTCGTAAAAGTTTCAATCTCGTAACAATAGGTCAAATCTCCGCCATAATGGAACGAAACCCACACCATCTTAAGACCCATCACGCTCTCAGATAGAGAGACCTTACAAACACTCTCTACAATCCTTGCCAAATGTCTCCAAGACATCAAACACCAAATCACTAACACAATTTTTGACCATCATCCAAATGCCGAACCCCACACCTCAACTCATTTTTACTCTCACTTGATTCGTCCAAAGCATAACGCATGCTTGGTGACCACATGCTCAATCGCTTTAAACTTCAACCCCAAACCATTGATATTAAGCTCATTCACATCATATATCACCACAGACAGACATCCCTCTTCATCAACGGCAAAGTAGGACCATTTCCTCATGCTCTTGCTCTCTCACACCGCTTTCGCTAACCTCTCCTATCCTCATTTATTGTTTGCTCCCCCACATCTTTCTCGCACATCTAGTTTAATTCTTGCGCTATTTCCGCATCTCTTCCCTTGTCTGCGCATAAGCAGGCGGCTGTGGCATAGAAGGAACGTTTGACGGATTAGTATCTCGTGTATTTGTTGACGACGGTTGTTCGTAATCCTCCAAAGCAACCGACATTTTGGCTTGATTCTCTGTTTGCTTGCATTTCAAGCACCGCTTTTCACCCTATCAAGAAAAGGATATTAGAAAGAGTTCTGGGGTGGAGCAGAATTAATCAAGAATCAAAAAAAAAAATATGAAAAATGTACCGTCGGCCTGCATCCGATACCTTGATTCGCAAGCGTTGGTGGAGGGGGAGGGGAAACATGAGTTTATTATCACTATTACAGAATGTATCTATGAAATGACGAGAAAATTTACGGAAACTTACAATCAAAATCATCGGACGTGGGGTTTCTGCATTATTAGAAAAGGCAAGAATTAATGAATTTTCCTTACATAGTATATACATACACTGATTAGTAATGTCGTTCACTCACCTATAGAACCAACCACAACATATTTCTCTCAAACAGTAACATGGACAACAATAACAGGCCGAGACGTAGTCACTACACAACCACTTTCTCTCTACAATAATTTACAAAGTTTACTTGGTTTCGTACGAATAACAGTTTGTCCCAAAAAGCGAAATAATATGTTAGAGTATTACGGTAATCGTGTATCCCGCCAGCGGGACAAATATCTTCTGGGCTAATATCGTAATATGACCCTTCTTCTGAATTTCTATTAGGCATCTTTGTTACGTCAGGGTGTTATTGTTGTTGCGTTGGCTGTGTTTTAACGTTGGGTGATGAAAAGACGTTCGTTTTCTTTCATCGAGCACTTTTTTATATCAATGATGTTGAAATTTGCTCATATGGGTAAGATTGGTTCATTCTCGGCATGCCCTAATAAATTAATATTCACATTCTTAAATGGAAATGATCTGATATTACTGTTTGGGGTTGCTATTTATCACATATTAATATGCGATATTATTATGTAGGAGTATGTAGGAAAAACCATTCATTTTGTACGACGTGCGCACAGATACAAGGAGGGGAAGAAAAAAAAAAGACAAGTCCAACACAACCGTTAATCAAAACTTATTGGCAATGAATCAACCGACCGTTAACATAGTTGTTCTTTATCAAAGCTTGCGGTTCGGGAGTTTTCTTTCTTCATTGAACGCATCATTACCGTTTCCAATTCTCTTGTTCTAACACTGACAAAATACTGATTTCCTATTTTCAGTTTCTGGATTTTTGTTTAAATCCGAGTTACTGTTTTGAAGATTCGCGCTCTTTTTAAAAGAAATTGCTTTTATAATTGAACTATTAAAAACGTTTGCAAGCAATTAAATCAGAATGCATTCATACAATAAGTTTTGGATGTATTCGTTCTATTCACATACGTGTGCTGTCATTATTTACATATTATATTAGCATCGGGTAGATCCTTTTATCTACCGAACGGACTGTGTTTCCTCCAATGACGTTACGACAGACTCAAACTACTTTCAAGATGTCTGCAACCGTTCTTTCCGCGAGCGTGCCCGGGTCATCATCCAGGAATATCTCTTGTTTTGACGAGTTATTCAATACAAGACGTTCATAGAGTTGCAATTACTATTTGGAGCGACCGTACTAGTACCATGATATGATAACCGTTGTGCTACTTGCGCGTAGAAGACAATAATGGTAATGGGTTAGAGTTATTATTATGGTAACGGCAATAGTAATAGTAATGACCCTTAAACAACCGGCTGAATATTCGAACTTGTAATACTTGTAATTTATAATAATTCATCCCATAATGATCGCCAATGATCGGCATCATAGCACATGTACAATTATGTAGTAAGATTAAAATTCTTGCCCTGTTTTTTGTACACTCATCTTTTCTTTCCTCGGCTATCATGATATACCCTTGTTGTCAGCTATAACAGACGTTTTTTTTTCCACACCTTCATTTAACTCATGGGTAACATTGCATCGGTAATTTCAACAAAGCGACGTAGGAGGCACACTCTGAGCCCTAGTCAAGATATTGATACACTGTCTCAACTGCACAGACCCTCACCAGCCGAATTAGATAGACTACGACTGCAACATCTTATCGTCAAAACAGTATGGCAGGGAAACTTTTCTTCTCCTTGTCATGAAATATTACGCAGTGGTTGTGCTAGAATATTAAATGTTGGGTAAGGCACTTTGCGTTAAAAGAGTGAATGTCTATAGAACGAATTCAAAAACAGGCACAGATGGAATAATAACAAGTATTGATTGCTTATACTTTCTTGCGTACGATTTCCTTGAAATTTACAAACAGTTGTCGGCCTGGTACTTGGATTAATGACACTGCATTCGAGTATCCAGAGGCACATTTCGTAGGAGTCGATGTATTGCCCGAAAATCTCTTCGAACAATCTCATTTTAATGTCGAATTTAAACAGACAAAGTCGCTGACTAAGTTACCCTTTGAATCCAGTACGTTTAATTTTGTCACAATGGTAAGCACACTGGTTATCGTACTTGTCAAGATCAGCGAACACAGTCTTGCGTATTTTCATCACGGATCTGCTAAAAATCACCTGCTCCCTCTCCTTCTCCCGTTGCAAAAAACAGTCTTTTCTTATGTTACAAGTCTCGAACGAAGAGTATGCAGAAGTGGTGAAAGAATGTGTGAGAATGCTCAAGCCGGGTGGATGGATTGAGATAATGGAAATTGATTCTGGATTACAGAATCCCGGCCCTGCAACGGCGGAAGTCATAAAGACATGCAAGTGTTTATTTAATGTCAGATACTGCGGATCGAATTCAACTGCATATTGTTTTCAGGTGCTAATACGTTTTACAACTTTTTCTTCACACTACTTGTAATAACGTTTGCGCAAAACCCAATCAGTCACACAGAAAGTCCGTTCAAAAAACCGGGACCCATGCATAGCAAGTTCAGTTGAAATATTTCTGAAAGAGACTGGTAAACTATCACGCATCCAACATGAGACGCGTGACTGGCCACTTGGATCGTGGGCGGGTAAATTTGGAAACATGAGCAACGCAACTGCAAACGAAATCTTTGTTGATTATGCTAAACAATTTGCCATGTCGATTACTTCCGAGCCGGAGGAACTGGAAGAGTTGGCAAAGAATTATCTACTCGAATGGGAGACTAACCGCTCTTCAGTAAGGATGAACAGGTTTTATGCACAAAAGCAATAGCGTTCCAAATTTTATTGTAGAATATTTTAACTGCTTATGGTATAACAATATAGGGTATTTTATTGTAATTTAATGAAAAGAAAATTTGTAACTTCCCAAAATTAAAACACACACTATGTATTATTGTATGAGTTTAAGAAATTATATCAAGTCCCCTCTGGTGGGCGTTAGTTTTTTTTGCGTGGGAATTTTGATGGGAATGATCGTCATCTTATTTTGCATTAGAGCTTATTAAACGTGGACTGCTATGCAGCATTATTAAATAGACTTATTAGTATCAGTTGTTGTGCAATGGTAGATGTATTCCCGCAATTTGTCGTTGCTTTTAATTGGTGCATCATTATTGCCTAGCACCGAAAATGTCTTGGTGTATTATTAATATTGTACAAATAGGTTAATTGATTAGGCAAAGCAAAAATAATTCAGAAAAGAAAAAAACTGATGAAAAATACTAATATAAATAATAGAATGGCAGCATTATCAATATCAACATCGCACATGTACATCTACAGTAACACAGTAACTGCTGCGACAACAACAACAACAACAACAACAACAACAACAGCGACAGCAACGGTAGTGAGAATGGTAACGGCAGCACAGCAACAAAAGTTTTACAAAAAAAAAAAACACTCGATAATTTGTAACAGCGTGGGAGATGAAATTCCGGTAACTGGCAAGATTATCAAACAATGATCTTCCGAGTTTGTAAGAGTTACAAAGCATGTGGAACAGCCCCCGGTTCATTCTGCAGAATGATCGATAATTAGTTTTAATCAATGACGACTTATATAGGCAATCGTGTCAACTTTTTAAATATAAATCTCACCGGACCATTCCCATACTAATACAGGTAATACTCATTCTAGTTATTACACCAAACATAAATGTGAACTTCTGAATGTTTCTTCTTTTAAGAAAAAGACAACTGAATTCTTCTCTCTTTGCTTCTCTATTGGTTTACTTTGGACTCTCGCACTCCCTTCCTAATCCGATACTTTTGTTGAACCAATGTTAGATAATCTGTTAACGTTCAGCTGTTGCTTCTCTTTTACATATTACCATCTATAGATAAATAAATTGTTCAGTTTTGGTGTGCTGAAACATGTAAGGACCGGTTGTGGGAAAAAAAAAGATTGTTGCTTATCGACGTAATTCGCACCAATTCCTTACTGAGAATGACTCCGAACCAATAACTTAAGCTTTTCCAAATTTAGTAAGCTTGAATCATAACAATGTCTCTCCATTGTCCTTGCTTGGACCAATTCTTGTCTTCCCCAATTGCAATTGTTTTTTCTTCTTGTTATAGCTGATCAAATGGTAATTGCAGATTTTTCGACACAATATAGTGACGAATTCAAATGACTAGTGTGACAAAAAAAAATCAATTAATTAAGACGAAATAGCTTTTGTGACACAGGTGTGGCTCTGTGGAGCAGTTTTTTATTACATGCAACAAAACCAGACAAAGTGAACATTCGGGGTTGATTATGACGTGGCTGTAAAATTGACCAGTGTGACGGATGACATTTTAAAAAGTAATAATGTAAATGGTGCTCATTCATAACTTATTATTATGGACTTGTTAATTTTAATGCTCACTTTATCATACCAGAATGTGATGAATATAAATTATAACATTTATAAACATTAATATAAAACTAATTTACTATTACTATTACATTAAATCCACCATGGAACCAAAAATTACAGCACCATTAGAAGCATCCTAAAAAAAGCTCAAGGAGAAAAAATTGCTCTATATGTTTTTAAAATCAAACTCTCCAGGAATGTCTAGATAAGAAAAATTATTTGTTAGTAGATCAAAATGATTTCAACGCGATCAGATATGGTGACGCATGGAGTCTCGAGAATGAGATTTTCGTTCCTAAGCGTAAATTTCAGGTATTTTGTTGCCCATTCTATAGTAATAGTGATAGTAGTAATAGTAACAATAATAATCAATACTAATAATAATAGTAATAATAATAATAGTAATAAAATAATAATAGTAACAGTAGTAGTAATAATTATATAAAAGCGACCCCACTTTTCGGATAATCTTTAACTATAAATTGAAATATAATAATAAACAGTAAGATAGGCATCCAAATAGAGGTCAAAATCGTCCATAAAAGTCAAGCGTCCTAGAAAAGAAATTAAGCGTTGCACACGGATCGTTTCATTCTTATATTAATGTTAACATCACTTCATATTCATTGAACGGTTGCTCTAGTGCAATAACGGAATCGAATTTTTTTCGAAAAATGCAATCAATTAGCTTCACGACGGTACCAAAATCATTGTAATTCACATAGTAAATACGCACAATCGAGATTTTTCATATGGTTTACTAGTAAATTTCAAAGAGTGGCGAATACTTTGGTAGGGAGTGTATATCGAGACTTACTATAAAACTTCATTTTATCGAGGGAAAATTAAATAATTCGGTTTTTGTTCAAAGAATTCTTGACTACATAGGGAGACTCGATAAGTCGGTCTCTCGATGATTCAATTTTGGCCCAAGAAGACCAAAACTTCCCAAGCTCTTTTCTCAATTTTAATATTTAAAATCTCTCGATAAGTCAGTCCGCCGCGCATGACCGACTTATCGAGTTTCCCTACGTATAACGCGAAATTTACTATATCGAGATTTTACTTTATTGAGTCTTGACTGTATTGCATACTGAAAAATTCAAACACAGCAAATACGAAACCCTTTGTCAATATTTTTCCCGTCTTTTGTTTATCATACAAACCTGTATAGCCCTTCTCGGCCTAATACTTATACTATGCATAACGATATTGAGTCTTAGAAGTGCGATATCATTTACCACAATTAAAAAAGTTGTCTGGCACATGGATCTTGGTCGAGTAATACTAAATGTACGAAATCGTGCAGATGCAAGCACAGCCAACCCATCGGAATGGGCAAAAGCAGACGGTAGAAAATTGATATCAATGGATGAAGTGGGCCTTAATGTTAATGTTAATAATAATAAGGAGCAGGATCTAAATTATAACGATAAACCACATGACAATTTA